>JAWKAU010000290.1:0-136000 GCA_033398695.1 Orobanche coerulescens
TTTTCCTTCCGATTTCTTCGTGTAAGCTTGGATTGTTGTTGGAATCTATTAAATATGGATTATCTACCTTGGATAAATGTATTACTACGGATTTAATGGCTATTTTGGGGATTTATATCAAGAACCCTTGGGGTTGACTTCGGTTAATTTGGGGATTTCCGATTGATGTTGTCGTAATCTTGAATTGTGGATTCCTATTGGATTATTGATGCCTTTGATATTGTTTTGATGGTTTGAATCAATAATTTGATAGTTGGTTTCGATAAATTAGGTTTGGTCGTAACCAACGAGAAGGATATTTTCAACGTATTCGTTAGAGTGAATCTACGAGTTTGGATATTGTTGTATCGACGTTTGAGTTGGTTATAATCGTGTGTGATGCGTGTATTAATCGAATTATTGGTAATTGTGTTATTCAAGGTTGTTCGAGTGACCGACATTTCATTTAGGACGTTGTTCATGGACGGACATTCTTCATCGGTGTTGTGTAAGTTAATTCTTACTCGGTTAAAAGGATATTCATTCCTTTTGTTGTTGTTCATTCATAATCATACTCATTCATCATTGTATTAACCGTATTGAGACTTGTAATTGTCGAATAATCATTTCATTCACGAGGAACGACGGTTCTAATCATTTCAATGAGTTATCAATCACTTCATTATTACTTTCATCTCGGTGAGTCATTCTGGACTTTGTCAGATTATTATTATTCATTGATATTCATTGTGGTCATTCTCATTCATATGACCTTCTGGGTTCATATTGCGTGGCCGGGTGCGGATGTGTGGAATTTTTAGTCGAGCACACGATGGTCATGTATTGGGTTCACCGATACATTGGACCGTGCACACGGTAAAGCTTAACTCCGTGAGACTAATTAGGTACAAGGACGGGTGTGTCCGGTCATTCGTCTTGTACACTTGCACAGAACATTACGGGCGTACTATGATACTCCTCTTTAGCATAATTCATAACTAAGGATAATTCATAATTTCAGATAAATCATGATTATGTATTTTCAACCCTTGAGGATTGTTGTTCTGTGTAACTGACCCCGTTGGGGGATTTTGTTTTCAGGTCACGGCAAGGCAAAGGCACGGGAATAGCATGTTGACGGAGAGGAGTCCCAGTGATACTAGTAGGGGGGCCCAGTCGTTCCGGTCATTTCAGTCGTTTCAGTTATTTCAGTCGTTTCAGTCATTTCTATTTCTCTTCATTTGTATTTTCCGCTGCAAATTCCGGTTGAGATGTTTATTTATTCAGGGTGGTGTATTTTATTTTCATATAAAATATACTAGTATTCTGTATTGTCCTGGTGTATTGTACTTAAGCTCCTCATCGGAGTATTTGGTAATATAATGTGGTTCGGTACTACAATTATATTATTTAATTCATCAGTTTTCATTCGCCTTGTGGGTCCCAGTCGGGGGTCCACGGCACTGTAATATCCACCTAGTTTGGGGTGTTACAATTCCTTTGGTCAAGATTCAGTGGTCTAGACACGGAGTCGAAGAGGCTACTTGGGAACCGAAGAGAGTATGCGGGAGAGTCATCCCGAGTTGTTTGGCCCTTAGTTTTAGGGACGAAACTCTTTTTAAGGGCGGGAGTATGTAATACCCGGTTGAATTTCATTCATTTTTATTCAATATTAATCAGTCAGTAATTATCGTTCAGTAAACTTCACTCATTATTAATCACTCATCATTCATGATTCATTCATTGCGTTCACTGTTGGTATGTTGTAAATCGTATATCAGTTACCGATCGTCATTTCATCTCCATTTATAGATCGAGACGGAAATATTATCATTTTCATCGAGATTGGTAGTCTTGTACTGGGAGTATCATTTTGGCATGTGTTGGACCTGTTCACTTTCACATTCGTATGATTTGTCGGATCATTCATCAGTCGTAGCGAGGAATCAGAGTTATCGGATTTTTTTCACTATGTCCAGTATTGAGTTACGGCCGTAAGGATTGTAGGTTACAGCCGTAACAAGGGTTCGTTGATGTCAGGCCATTTAGGACGAACGGGACTTACGGCCGTAAGGTTTCGGAATACGGCCGTAAGTTGAGCAGGTACGGCCGTAAGGCTTGGCCGGTTACGGCCGTATGAGTCGAGCAGGGTGTCCGGGTGTTTTTGGCCGAAGGGCGAGTTACAGCCGTAAGAGGGGCAGGATACGGCCGTAAGGAGTGTTTGTGTTTTTCAGGATGTGTCGGACGAGAGGGACTTACGGCCGTAAGGGTTGCGGCATACGGCCGTAAGACGAGGAAGGTACGGCCGTAAGGCTTGGCCGGATACGGCCGTACGTTCTGGCAGTGCCCGCCATTTTCGACGAAGGGCTTACGCCCGTAAGTTTGTCCGGATACGGTCGTATCATTCGAGTTACGTCGTAAGTCGTATGATACGGCCGTAAGGTCAGCGAGTTTTGGACGGCCGAGTTACGCACGAAGTTGGCGATTACGGCCGTAAGGCCGTTGACTGAATGTTACGGCCGTAAGAAGGCCGAGTTACGGCCGTAA
The DNA here is from genome assembly GCA_033398695.1 of Orobanche coerulescens. Taxonomy (NCBI): domain Eukaryota; kingdom Viridiplantae; phylum Streptophyta; class Magnoliopsida; order Lamiales; family Orobanchaceae; genus Orobanche; species Orobanche coerulescens. The sequence continues at coordinate 2,527 of JAWKAU010000290.1, forward strand.
CTTCCAGCAGTTTATATATGTCTTGGACGGGACTTTTCCTTATTTTTCTCATTTCCTTCATCTTGTCCGAGAGAGAGAGCTTGAGGGAGATATTTTGTCATCATCAATCACTTGTGTGTTCGGATTTCATCATCTTGATTCGTTGGGAAGCTTGGATAGTCGATTTAACACGTTTTCATCGGATCGAAGTGTTTGGATCTTCAAAGGTAATATTCTTCAACATCTTGGATTTCGATTTTGTATTGAGATATGTTGTTTTAGCCGTTAAAATCATGTTGTATGAAGTGATGTACGCATGATTATGAATATGTATGATTATTCATTGGATTATTGAAGGATTATTCAAGAACACTTTGAATATTAAGTTGGATTTGGGGGTTTTCGATTAATTGTCATTGTAATCACGATTTTGGATATTCATATCGGGTTATTGATCGTATTGAAGATGTTTTGTTGGTTTGAAACACTTCTTGGGGATTTGATGTTGGTATTTTTGAAGTTTGGTTATGAACAATCGAAGTTGGCCACAAAGTGTTCGATATAATGCCCCAATGAACTTGGTTTAGTCGTTTTGACGCCTTGAGTTCGTTATAATCGTGTTTGATTCGTTTATTGAGCGGATTGTTGGTATTTGTGTTATTCAAGGTTGTTCGAGCGACCGACACTTCATTTAGGACGTTTGTTCGTGGAAGGACATTCTTCATCGGTATTGTGTAAGTTAATTCTTACTCGGTTAAAAGGATATTCATTCCTTTTGTTGTTGTTCATTCATAATCATAACTCATTCATCATTATATTAACCGTATCAAAACTTGTCTTCAGTCACGAGGAACGACGTTTCCAATTATTTCATTGAGCTATCATTCATTTCACTATCATTTCATCTCGGTGAGTCATTATTGATTTTGATGTCACTTTTGTTATATCGTGACATTCCGGGTCGCACTGGCGTGCCGGTTGGTATGTGTAGGATTTTCATGTCGGGCACATTTAAGTCGTGTGTTGGTTGGTGGCCTCACATTGGACTGTGCACACGAGTTGATGGCTTCGTGAGACTGAATAGGTACAAGGCCACACGTGTATTCGATCGATACTCGTTGGTGGCTTGTACACGGACACATTTCCATCCCGGACGTGTATTCGATCGATACTCGTAGTGTGGCGCCATTCCTTTGAGCCATACCGTTAGTTGATTCATATAGCATGTTTGATTGCGTATGTTTCGACAGGATATTTCATAACTTCAGATGTATCATGATTGTGTATTTTCAACCCTTGAGGATTGTTGTTCTGTGTAACTGACACCGGCTGGGGATTCTGTTTTTCAGGTCATGGCAAGGCAAAAGCACGGGAATAGCATGTTGACGTCGAGGAGTCCGAGTGATACTAGTAGGGGCCCCCGATCTTTCAGTTATCCATGTTGTTGTCCTTTAATTTCCGCTGCATACTTTCATTTGGATACTCCGTTTCATTCAGTGTTGTGTATTTTATCTTCATATAAAATATACTAGTATTCGGTATTGTCCTGGTGTGTTGTACTTAAACTCCTCACCGGAGTATTTGGTAATATAATGTGGTTCGGTACTACAATTATATTATTTAATTCATCATTTTCATTCGCCTGGTGGGTCCCAATCGGGGATTCACGGCACTGTAATATCCGCCTAGTTTGGGGTGTTACAGCATGAACAATCTTATATCACATGTAGGAGCATTCTGGTAGAAATTCATCCGATTCTAAAACAATTTTTCGGTTACGAAAATTGAGCACCCAAAACTATGTATAAAACCGTAAGAAGACGCTCAAATTCCGACCATTTGGTGATAGTTCATTCGAGAAAGACTGCATGAACAATCTTATATCACATGTAGGAGCATTCTGGTAGAAATTCGTCCGATTCTGAAACAATTTTTCGGTTACGAAAATTGAGCACCAAAAATAATGTATAAAACCGTAAAAAGAAGCTCAAATTCCGATCATTTAATGATAGTTCATTCGAGAAAGACTGCATGAACAATCTTATATCACATGTAGGAGCATTCTGGTAGAAATTCGTCCGATTCTGAAACAATTTTTCGGTTACGAAAATTGAGCACCAAAATTAATGTATAAAACCGTAAAAAGACGCTCAAATTCCGACCATTTGGTAATAGTTCATTCGAGAAAGACTGCATAAACAATCTTAGATCACATGTAGGAGCATCCTGGTAGAAATTCATCCGATTCTAAAATAATTTTTCGGTTACGAAAATTGAGCACCAAAAACTATGTATAAAATCGTAAAAAGAAGCTCAAATTCCGACCATTTGGTGATAGTTCATTCGAGAAAGACTGCATGAACAATCTTAGATCACATGTAGGAGCATTCTGGTAGAAATTCGTCCGATTCTGAAACAATTTTTCGGTTACGAAAATTGAGCACCAAAAACTATGTATAAAACCGTAAAAAGTGTAACACCCCAAACTAGGCGGATATTACAGTGCCGTAGATCCCCAACTGGGACCCACCAGGCAAATGAAAATGAATGAATTACACAAGATAAATGTAGTACCGAACTACATTACAACAATAATTACTCCGATGAGGAGTTTAGTTACAACACACCAGGACAATACCGAATACTAGTGTATTTTATATGAAGATAAAATACACAACACTGAATGAAACGGAGTATTCAAATGAAAGTCTGCAGCGGAAAATAAAGGACAATAACATGAATAATCGAAAGATCGGGCCCCTACTAGTATCACTGGGACTCGACGCGCCGTGTTCTCCCGTACTTTTGCCTTGCCAAGACCTCGAAAAACAAAATCCCCAAATGGGGTCACATAAAGAACAACAATCCTCAAGAGTTGAAAATACACAATCATGATTATATCTGAAGTTATGAAACATCCTGTCGAAACATACGCAATCAAACATGCTATATGAATCAACTAACAGTACGGCTCAAAGGAAATGGCGTCACACTACGCCCGGGATGGAAATGTGTCCGAGCACAAGCCACCAACGAGTATCGATCAAATACACGTGTGGTCTTGTACCTAATCAGTCTCACGAAACAATCAATCTCGTGTGCACACCCAATGTGAGGCCACCAACCAACACACGACTATAATGTGCCTGACATGAAAATCCTACACATACCAACCGGCACGCCAGTATGACCCGGAATGCCACGATATAACAAAAGTGACATCGAAAATGAATAATGACTCACCGAGGTGGAATGGTAATGAAATAAATGACTCAATGAAAAGATTGGAACCGCTGCTCCTTATGACCGAAATGATTAATTGATAACAACAAGTTTTGATACGGTTAATATAATGATGAATGAGTTATGATTATGAATGAACAACAACAAAAGGGATGAATATCCTTTTAACCGAGTAAGAATTAACTTACACAATACCGGTGGCAATTATCCTTCCACGAACAACGTCCTAATTGAGATATCGGTCCGAACAACCTTGAATTATACAATATCCAACAACCCATTCAATATACGAATCAAACACGAATATAACGAACTCAAAACGTCGATACGATTAAACTAAGTTCATTGGGGCATTATATCGAATACGTTGTGGCCCAACCCCGATTGTTTACAACTAAACCTCAACAATACCAACCTCAAATCCCCAAGAAGTGTTTCAAACCAACAAAACATCTCCAATACGATCAATAATCCGTTATGAATATCCAAAAACGTGATTATAACAACAATTAGTCGAAAATCCCCAATTCCAACTCGATTTTCAAGGTGTTCTTGAATAATTCCTCAATAATCCAATGAATCCTTATACAAACTCATAATCATATACATATCCCTTCATATAACATGATTATAACGTCCAAAACATCGTATCTCAACACAAAAATCGAAATCCGAGGTGTTGAAGAATATTACCTTTGAAGATCCAAGTACTTTAATCCGAAGAACACGCGTTAGATTGATTATCCGGGCTTCACGATCGAAAGGAGATGAAGAAAATCAAACACTCAAATGATTTGTGAAGGAAGAACCCTCCCTCAAGCTCTCTCTCTCGGTTGTAGGTGAAGAAAAATGGAAGGAATGGGCTGAAATACAAAAAAAACGAATTTAAAGGGGTTGACTACCCTGCCGGACACGGCCCGTGCCGATCGGCACGGTCGTGTCGCATACCGCCGACAGGACTCGACCGTGTCCTCGCTTGACACGGTCGCGGCGCGAGGGCCTTCCGATAGTGACCCGTCCGACAAATGACTTCGGCATGACTCGACCGTGTCCTGGAACACGGTCGGGCGTGTCAGCGGTCTCAGCTTATCCGGAAGAGTTCGACTCGGCCGTGCAGGGCGACGGTCGGGTCCGAGGCGAGACTTCGGCTTTTCCGTACGAGTACGGCCGGGGCCGTGTCGGACGAAACGGCCGAGTTCGGCCGGCAGTGATGGGCCACTACCTCCAAAAATGAGCGGGTGAGCTACTCCGACCATAACTCTCTCGTCCGGACTCCGATTGACTCACCATTTGAACCATTGGAAAGCTAATTCGATGCTCTATAATATTGCAAAGATTTAGAATTTTTGGAGTTACCAAAAATTAATGGTGATCTAACAAAGTCGAACTCATATGAGGAAAGTTGAAACAATGAACAATAACGATACACAACTCGAAGTTTTTCCGAACGGTGAACACGGTGAATGAATATGATTGATGAATGATTATAATCGAGTAAAAATACACTGAGTGACAATTACAGACTGATAATTACTGAATGAAAATGAATGAATTACAACCGGGTATTACATACACCCCCCCTTAAAAGAGTTTCGTCCCCGAAACTAAGGGTCAAACAACTCGGGATAACCCTCCCGCATACTATCCTCGGTTTCCCAAGTAGCCTCTTCGACTCCGTGTCTAGACCACTGAATCTTGACCAAAGGAATCGACTTATCCCTCAACTGTTTGATTTGCCGCTCCAACACTCGTACAGGACGCTCCTCGTACGAATGCTCATCCGCGATCTCGATTTCGTCGAACTGAAGTATGTGACTCGGGTCGGCAACAAACTTCCGCAACTGAGAGACATGAAACACATTATGAATTCGGCTCAAAGCCGGAGGTAACGCCAATCGATAAACTAACTCGCCTACTCGATCCAAAATTTCAAACAGTCCAATGAATCTCGGACTCAACTTCCCCCGTTTTCCGAAACGGAAAATACCTCGACTCGGGGATACCTTGACCAAAACATGATCACCCGTCTCGAACTCCAGTGGTCGATGACGATTATCTGCATATGATTTCTGTCGACTCTGAGCTGTCAACATACGACTCTTGATCTAAGCTACCTTCTCTCGGGCGGCTATAAGCATATCGGGCTCGGTGCCGATTGATTCTGACAAGTCATCCCAACACAAAGGAGATCGACAAAAACGACCGTACAAGGCCTCGTAAGGTGCCATCTTAATGGAAGCATGCCAGCTATTATTATACATGAACTCGATCAGTGGTAGTTGGGCTTCCCAATCGTCCTTCCAATCGAGGACGCAAGCTCTCAACATGAACTCTAATGTCTGAATAGTCCTCTCTGATTGTCCGTCGGACTGAGGATGAAAGGCGATCGAGATTAAGCTGAGTTCCCATAGCACGATGAACTGATTTCCAAAAAATGTGACACAAACCGTCCGTCACGATCGGAAACGATACTTTTAGGAGTACCGTGCAATCTCACTATCTCTTTGATGAATAACTGGGCAAGTCTCTCGGGACCCCAAGTATCCTTAATCTCAAGAAAATGAGCTGATTTAATTAAGCGGTCCACAATCACCCAGATCGTATTCATGCCACGACGACTCGTCGGCAAGCTCGTGATGAAATCCATAGAAATGTCTTCCCACTTCCATTCGGGAATAGGAAGAGGTTTCAAAGATACCCGCTTGATGCTGATGCTCAATCTTAACTTGTTGACAGGTTAAGCATCTTGAAATAAATTCTGCGACTTCTCGCTTCATATTACTCCACCAGTAATTTTGTTTCAAGTCCTTGTACATCTTGCTGGACCCCGGATGAACAGAATAAGGGGGTAGCATGAGCTTCTCTCAAAATAGAATTTTTTCAACTCGTCATTTGCCGGTACGCACAACCTGTTTTTATACCTCAAAAGTCCATCCTCGTGGACCACGAATCCAGGGGCTTTCCCCTGAGCCACATCTTCACGGATGCGCAACAATGATGTAACACCCCCAAAACCTATTGGGTTATTACAGTGCCGTGGACCCCACACCAGGAGATCCACCAGGCAAACATGACTATAATACATTAAATTAAACAACAAGGGAAAATCATAGTCCCTACCATGATATCCGACACAATATTCCGATAAGGAATTTCAACGACAAAAGTGGCCTACATGGCCAAAATGAAATACAACAAAGATCCACGAACATCCTGTCTGTAATACAACACGACAACAATCGACAAGACCGGAGTACACTCCAACCGATCGACCAACAATGAACAACTCGGACTAGTATCGCCGAATGCCTCGCCGCCAACGCCATGCCCCGTGTCTCAACTCTCTCCTCGCAAGCACCTAAAACATGAAAACATGTTCCGCCACTGGTCGATCATCCAGATAATGAACATCAAATACATGTATAACATGATATGCATCCAAAGGCGTAATGAAACGGTACAATGATAATAATAGTACGAGATGCTCACAAACCAATGTAAGAACCGAGCATTCGTGAAATACTATGCCCACGGCATACTATTAATACCGCTCGACAAAGTTAGAACATAAATGCCCAACGGCGAATCAAAATCCTGAATATCGCAATGAATTACACAACATGAATCCATCAAGAACTGAATTAAACATGAGTCACAATGCCCGAAGGCCCCAATGAAATTATCAAGACAATCACAAAGGCCTGAAAGCCACTCACCAAGTGTCAAATATCACATTTACATGAAACCGAATAGCCCGAAGCTATAATTAATGAGGGCTAATAAGGTCATAACCACGACCGTGACCTACAGAGTTGTAGGTGTTGGGAAGCCAACCGCGGAGGTTCAAGCCCCAAACTTACCCATAAGGTCATAAACGCGACCGTGACCTACTAAGTTGTAGGTGTTGGGAAGCCAACCGCGAAGGTTCAAGCCCCAAGCTTACCCATAAGATCATAAACACGACCGTGACCTACCGAGTTGTAGGTGTTGGGAAGCCAACCGCGAAGGTTCAAGCCCCAAGCTTACCCATAAGATCATAAACACGACCGTGACCTACCGAGTTGTAGGTGTTGGGAAGCCAACCGCGAAGGTTCAAGCCCCAAGCTTACCCATAAGATCATAAACACGACCGTGACTCTACCGAGTTGTAGGTGTTGGGAAGCCAACCGCGAAGGTTCAAGCCCCAAACTTACCCATAATAAGCACTAGCCGAGACTAGCCTCCAAAAATATAATAAATCACAAATGACAACGATTCGTAGATTACCGAATTCGTGAGAATGATAGTGTGCTACCTTGAGTCGGCCAACACGATAACAATGATGCAAATGGATGATTCCATGAATGATTGAGTGTTTCGATTACCTTAGAACGGCAAATCGATAAGAGTAATATGATGAATGATTGAATATCTCGATTTGCCTTAGAAAGGTCAATTGATAATAATGATATAGTGAATGATTGAACATTTCGATTTGCACGAGAACGCCAATCGATAACAATGATATGAAGGATACCTCGGCACCTTTAATCGGTTACCGACGTCGAAGATGAGAAATGAATACGCTAATGCCTTTAATCGCCAATACAGCTTTTAATGACAACTCCAACAGAATAACAATGATTTCAACGATGTTTTAGATTGACATCTATATGAACAACAATCGATACATCGATACCGCGAACCGCTATCGACAATGACATTAATAATGAGTATTACAATGCCTTGAATCGGCCGTTAACGAACAACAATGACGCTTGGCAAAATTGCCAAGGTATCGTATCGAACGATCTCTTGATATCAATGAATTCATGAAGAGACTAAGTCTCGGAATGATACAACACATCTATACACATACATGATGACATTAGCTCAATGACTAGTACAAGTACAAAACTTGCCTCAAACCGAAGGCGATGAAATCCTCCACGAACAACGAACGGCGTCCTCCTAAACACAAGTACTGAACCACCTTGAATGAAATACAATTCATTCAATAACACAATATCAATCGAAATCAACATAACGACCGAAAGAAATTCTTTGAGGCATTTAATCGAACACTAAATGTTCAAAGTTCCTCAAGACCCTAAAATCATCAATCGGGTTGAATGAATCGAAAATATGGATATACAATCCATAGAACACGATTAATAATGTTTACTAACATCAACCGATTCATCACAATCGGATTAGAAACGAAATCAAGAACAATTCTCCAAAAAGTCAACTTGGAGGAAAATCAAGAATATACCTTGATTCGACGAAATACTCGGATTAGATGATGATATAATCAACAAGGATCTTCCAAAATGCCTTGGAAATGATTAGAATCGGCCAAGAACTCGATTTCGAGCCTCCGCCGCGACGCCGAAAAAGGAAGAAAAACTCGTGGAAAATGAAATCGCCGAGCCAGCTATATATAGCCTGGCAGGTTACTGGCCAGAATCGGCAGCCTTACGGCCGTAATCCGGACACCTTACGGCCGCAGACGGCAGCCTTACGGCCGTAACCGCATTCGTCGAAATCAGCCCAAGACCAAATGGACCGCCGTGACTGGCCGTGGCCACTCCGACGGTCGGACGACCCAAACCCGAATCGAGTAAAAATCAAGATACGGTTACGAAGTACACGCAAAGACGAATCCAAACACTAAGAGAACACACGATTCCGACCACCCGAAGGCTCGAAATTCGACAACGGAAAGTAATTACCCTGCACTTTGGGAAATTACAAAAATGGCCCAAAACGTCCAAAATCACGATACGTGATAGAAACACCGACCAAAGCTCGCAACATGAATAATAACATTAAATGAACTTGTGAGAAACTCAAACAACAGCTGGACGAGATTCGCAAGAATCGAACTCGAAAAGGAAAAGCCGCTTAAGAACACGGAACTAAACAAAACGATACCGAAACGAACTCGGATGACAAAAAGAGCAGATTAAATATTCTCGGAATGACGAAACGGTCATGAGCGAAGTCGTCAAAACAGACTTCCGTCGAAAAGAAAATTACCGAAAATCGAAATTACGGGTATTACATACTACCCCTTAAAAGAAGTTTCGTCCGAAACTTAAAACAAGTAGGAGAAGCAATATCCCGCCAGAAAAATCGACGTGATACACACGAACAAGAATGATCACAATGAATGATAATGAATCGAAATCTAACAAGGATCAAGAATGACTCACCTAGGTGAAATGATAACGTAATGAGTGATAGCTCAAATGAAATGATTGGAAACATAGTTTCCTGTGAAGTGAATGATTAGTTTGATAATTATAAATCTCAACGTGATTGATATATGATGAATGAATTATTTGAATGAATGAACGACAAATCAAATGAATGATTATACTATTACCGAACAAGAATTAACTTGCTCAAAACCGGTGATGAATGTCCTATTGTATCACAGTTAAAGCAACAATAAATAACTCGTCGTCCGAGATGAAGATGCTCTCCCAGCACGAAGACGACTAGAAAACGATCTCTTGGACGCCGGAGTCCGATGTCCCTCTGACAGCTCTTCCCATATCGAGGCAGGAAAGTCACGTGATAATTACAGATCTCGTATGAAGATCGCATTATGATTACGAGACAGAACGATAACAATGGGCATACACGCTCTAACACAATGAATGCATTAATAATTCAATGAAATGATCGTCGACATGATGTCGGGATATGATAAGATCGCATGAAAGATCAAGTGAGGTAACATGATTATCTGATGAAATTCCTGAAATGATTACCTTGCACAAGTTAACAAGGTTGAAAATTCGATCCGTAAGATCGACAACTAAACCGTGAGATGGACTGGGTGATTAATGAATTAATTGAACAATGAGATTGACTGAGTGATAATGAATTAACTGAGCGACGAGATTAACTGAGTGATGAATGAATTAACTGAGCAATGAGATTGACTGAGTGATGAATGAATTGACTGAACAATGAGATTGACTGAGTGATGAATAAATTGACTGATCAATGAGATTGACTAAGTGATTAATGAATTAATCTTAACAATGAGATTGACTAAGTGATGAAAGAATTGACTGAGTGATGAATGAATTAACTGAGCAATGATATTGACTGAGTGATGAATGAATTAACCGAGTGATGAATGAATTATCTGAGTAATGGTATTGACTGAGTGATGAACGAATTAACTGAGTGATGAATGAATTATTTGAGTAATGATAGTGACTGAGTGATGGACGAATTAACTGAGTGATGAATGGGTTAACTAAGTGATGAATTAACTGACTAATGATATTGGCTGAGTGATGAATGAATTATCTGAGTGATGAATTAATTAACTGAATAATGAGATTGACTGAGTAATGAATGAATTGACGGAACAATGAGATTGACTAAGTGATGAAGGAATTAACTGAGTGATGAATGAATTAATCGAGTGATGAATGAATTAACCGAGTGATGAATGATATTGACTGAGTGATGAAGAAATTAACTGACTGATGAATGAATTAATCGAGTGATGAATGAATTAACCGGGTGTTGAATGATATTGACTGAGTGATGAAGGAATTAACTGACTGATGAATGAATTATCTGAGTGATGATATTGACTGAGTGATGAATGAATTAACTGAGTGATGAATGAATTAATCGAGTGATGAATGAATTAACCGAGTGATGAATGATATTGACTGAGTGATGAAGGAATTAACTGACTGATGAATGAATTATCTGAGTGATGGTATTGACTGAGTGATGAATGAATTAACTGAGTGATGAATGAATTAATCGAGTGATGAATGAATTAACCGAGTGATGAATGATATTGACTGAGTGATGAAGGAATTAACTGACTGATGAATGAATTATCTGAGTGATGATATTGACTGAGTGATGAATGAATTAACTGAGTGATGAGATCAAAATGATGATTGAAAATTATTAACTAATAAATGAGTTGATCCTTAATGCTTACACAAGTCACACGTGCTCCAAAACAATTAATCATGAATCAATTATAGCACTAATATCACATATAGGTTTCAGCAAAGCATGAACGATTAATGACATGATGGATGTATGAACATAAAGAGAATCGAGTCCTTACACAGGTCATACGAAGCTTCGAGGTCTCGCGTTACTCGTCTTCTCTGTCGACGACTCGATGATTGATTGACTCGTGCGCATGCACTAATATTACGACTCACAAAACTCGATCGACTAGATTGTCATAACCTGACAATCCCACTACTACCGCGACGGTAGGACCACATAACTCACATCTCAGGGTATTACACAACCCAAATCTCTGATACCATTTCTGTAACACCCCCAAAACCTATTGGGTTATTACAGTGCCGTGGACCCCACACCAGGAGATCCACCAGGCAAACATGACTATAATACATTAAATTAAACAACAAGGGAAAATCATAGTCCCTACCATGATATCCGACACAATATTCCGATAAGGAATTTCAACGACAAAAGTGGCCTACATGGCCAAAATGAAATACAACAAAGATCCACGAACATCCGTCGTAATACAACACGACAACAATCGACAAGACCGGAGTACACTCCAACCGATCGACCAACAATGAACAACTCGGACTAGTATCGCCGAATGCCTCGCCGCCAACGCCATGCCCCGTGTCTCAACTCTCTCTCGCAAGCACCTAAAACATGAAAACATGTTCCGCCCCACGGGTCACCATCCGTATAATGAACATCAAATACATGTATAACATGATATGCATCCAAAGGCGTAATGAAACGGTACAATGATAATAATAGTACGAGATGCTCACAAACCAATGTAAGAACCGAGCATTCGTGAAATACTATGCCCACGGCATACTATTAATAATTGCTCGACAGTTAGAACATAAATGCCCAACGGCGAATCAAAATCCCGAATATCGCAATGAATTACACAACATGAATCCATCAAGAACTGAATTAAACATGAGTCACAATGCCCGAAGGCCCCAATGAAATTATCAAGACAATCACAAAGGCCTGAAAGCCACTCACCAAGTCACAAATATCACATTCACATGAAACCTAATAGCCCGAAGCTATAATTAATGAGGGCTAATAAGGTCATAACCACGACCGTGACCTACCGAGTTGTAGGTGTTGGGAAGCCAACCGCGGAGGTTCAAGCCCCAAACTTACCCATAAGGTCATAAACGCGACCGTGACCTACTAAGTTGTAGGTGTTGGGAAGCCAACCGCGAAGGTTCAAGCCCCAAGCTTACCCATAAGATCATAAACACGACCGTGACTCACCGAGTTGTAGGTGTTGGGAAGCCAACCGCGAAGGTTCAAGCCCCAAGCTTACCCATAAGATCATAAACACGACCGTGACCTACCGAGTTGTAGGTGTTGGGAAGCCAACCGCGAAGGTTCAAGCCCCAAGCTTACCCATAAGATCATAAACACGACCGTGACCTCGAGTTGTAGGTGTTGGGAAGCCAACCGCGAAGGTTCAAGCCCCAAACTTACCCATAATAAGCACTAGCCGAGACTAGCCTCCAAAAATATAATAAATCACAAATGACAACGATTCGTAGATTACCGAATTCGTGAGAATGATAGTGTGCTACCTTGAGTCGGCCAACACGATAACAATGATGCAATGATGATTCCATGAATGATTGAGTGTTTCGATTACCTTAGAACGGCAAATCGATAAGAGTAATATGATGAATGATTGAATATCTCGATTTGCCTTAGAAAGGTCAATTGATAATAATGATATAGTGAATGATTGAACATTTCGATTTGCACGAGAACGCCAATCGATAACAATGATATGAAGGATACCTCGGCACCTTTAATCGGTTACCGACGTCGAAGATGAGAAATGAATACGCTAATGCCTTTAATCGCCAATACGCTTTAATGACAACTCCAACAGAATAACAATGATTTCAACGATGTTTTAGATTGACATCTATATGAACAACAATCGATACATCGATACCGCGAACCTATCGACAATGACATTAATAATGAGTATTACAATGCCTTGAATCGGCCGTTAACGAACAACAATGACGCTTGGCAAAATTGCCTAAGGTATCGTATCGAACGATCTCTTGATATCAATGAATTCATGAAGAGACTAAGTCTCGGAATGATACAACACATCTATACACATACATGATGACATTAGCTCAATGACTAGTACAAGTACAAAACTTGCCTCAAACCGAAGGCGATGAAATCCTCCACGAACAACGAACGGCGTCCTCCTAAACACAAGTACTGAACCACCTTGAATGAAATACAATTCATTCAATAACACAATATCAATCGAAATCAACATAACGACCGAAAGAAATTCTTTGAGGCATTTAATCGAACACTAAATGTTCAAAGTTCCTCAAGACCCTAAAAATCATCAATCGGGTTGAATGAATCGAAAATATGGATATACAATCCATAGAACACGATTAATAATGTTTACTAACATCAACCGATTCATCACAATCGGATTAGAAACGAAATCAAGAACAATTCTCCAAAAAGTCAACTTGGAGGAAAATCAAGAATATACCTTGATTCGACGAAATACTCGGATTAGATGATGATATAATCAACAAGGATCTTCCAAAATGCCTTGGAAATGATTAGAATCGCCAAGAACTCGATTTCCCGAGCCTCCGTCGCGACGCCGAAAAGGAAGAAAACTCGTGGAAAATGAAATCGCCGAGCCAAAGCATATATAGCCGGCAGGTTACTGGCCAGAATCGGCAGCCTTACGGCCGTAACTCGGACACCTTACGGCCGTACTCGCAGCCTTACGGCCAGAATCGCATTCGCCGTAAATCGCCCAAAGACTAAATGGACTCGGCCGTGACTTACCGTGGCCACTCCGACGGCTTGACGACCCCAAAACCCGAATCTGAGTAAAAATCGAAGATACGGTTACGAAGTACACGCAAAGACGAATCCAAACACTAAGAGAACACACGATTCCGACCACCCGAAGGCTCGAAATTCGACAACGGAAAGTAATTACCCCAGACTTTGGGAAATTACAAAATGGCCCAAAACGTCCGAAAATCACGATACGTGATAGAAACACCGGACCAAAGCTCGCAACATGAATAATAACATTAAATGAACTTGTGAGAAACTCAAACAACAGCTTGACGAGATTCGCAAGAATCGAACTCGAAAAGTGAAAAGCCGTTTAAGAACACGGAACTAAACAAAACGATACCGAAACGAACTCGGATGACAAAAAGAGCAGAATTAAATATTCTCGGAATGACGAAACGGTCATGAGCAAGTCGTCAAAACAGACTTCCGTCGAAAAAGAAAATTACCGAAAAATCGAAATTACGGGTATTACAAATGAAGGGTCTGAACTCTGATTCTCTCTGATTACCTCCTCAAGTGACAATGAAATCTCTAACATACAAAGTCGTCTCGAACTCGCCAAGCTGCACCTCGATCTCGGGTCTAAGGAATTCCTGCTGAAGCTCCTTATGAACTATTAAACGAGCAAGCATCTGCTCATGAGCGGACTTACGACTCAAGGCGTCGGCGACAACGTTCGCCTTGCCCGGGTGGTAAAGGATCTCGATATCAAAATCTTTGATTAGTTCCAACCACCGCCTCTGTCGCATATTTAACTCCTTGTGAGTAAATATATACTTCAACTCTTGTGATTGGTGAAGATCTGACAGATGATGCCATAAAAGTAACGACGCCAAATTTCCAACGCGAAAACCACGGTTGCTAGCTCCGGCCGCGGGTTGGATAATTAACCAGCTAATCCGAGGAAACATCGGATTTACTTAATATCTTTCGGAGGTTGCCAATCTCGGATAGTCTCCGACTTCTGAGGGTCGACACGAACTCTGTCAGATGAAATCACATGCCCGAGAAATTCACTTCGGACCTCCAGAACTCACATTTGGAAAACTTTCGATAAAGTTGCTCTCGTCTCAACACGTCGAGAACCTGAAGAAGATGAACCTCGTGTTCCTCTCGGCTAAGAGAATAAATCAAAATGTCTTTGATGAAGACAACAACAAACTGATCCAAAAAAAATCGATGAAAACCCGATTCATTAACTCCCTGAATACCGCAGGTGCAATAGTTAGCCCGAACGGCATAACTACGAACTCATAATGACCATAGCGTGTACGAAACGCTGTCCTCGCGATATCCGACTCTTGAATCCGCAACTGGTGATATCCAGATCTTAAGTCGATCCCGAAAATACCGAGGCTCTCAAGTTGATCTAAAAGATCATCAATACGGGTAAAGGATACTTATTCTTGATCGTCACCCGTTCAATTCCCTAATCAATACACAAACGGAACGAACCATCCTTCTCCTTGACAGATCACACCGGTGCTCCTCACGGGACGCACCTGGTCGAAGATGACCTTCCTCGAACTATTCCTCAAGTTGAATCTTCAACTCCCGCATTCGTCGGGTCATCCGATACGGTGCCTTCGATAAAGGGGACGACTGCCCAACTCACTCCCGAATTCCCTACTCTATGTGAAGGCAACTAGATAACTCGTCTGGAAATACATCGTCAATCGATGACAATGATACCACGAATGATTGAACATTTCGATTGCCCTAGAATGGTCAATCGATAAAAAGAGATACCAATAATGATTGAACAACTCGATTGCCTTAGAAAGGCCAATCGATGAAGATGATACAATGAATGTTTGAATAACTCGATTGCCCTAGAAAGGCCAATCGATGAAAATGATACAATGAATGATTGAATAACTCGATTGCCTTAGAAAGGCCAATCGATGGAAATGATACAAAGAATGATTGAATAACTCGATTGCCTTAGAAAGGCCAATCGATGGAAATGATACAAGGAATGATTGAATAACTCGATTGCCTTAGAAAGGCCAATCGATGAAAATGATATAATGAATGATTGAATAGTTCGATCAAGGAATTTCTTCGCTCCGCCATAATAGAAATTCTCATGGAACAACGGGATTACTTCCTGAAGCACACATTCGACAACCAACGACGGAAAGATAGCGACCAAACGCTAACAAATACTGAGGATAGTATCAAGACGGTTAAACCAACTAATACCGAAAATTACATCGTCCTAAGATAAATTCACCACGATTAGGTCCACCAACCAATCGCGGTTACTAAGCTTACTTAGGTATGATTCCGAAAATTCTTCTATCGTCAGGTAGACCGATGGTATGAGGTCCACAAGCAATAGGACTATCCCGAAATAAGTCTATTCAAGCATGATTCGAAAATGAATGAATGCGGTGTACCGGATCAAAAGGTACACACAAGTTGAAATAAAATTACGAGTATACCGAAATCATTTGGGCCACCGGATCGTCGATCCTCCTCATCACATGAATCAGGACTTGCCGGCCCCGAACCGGATGCTCCCGTCTGCAAATACGAGCTCCAACTCTATTTGCTTCCATTGACTTAAACGACAATGACAAAGCATTGATTCTCAAACGCTGGTTGCTTCGGGGCCCGAGATGCCGTCGAGCCGACTTGGAGTCCTTTCGGCAAAACGGGCCTTATGCCCAAAATTCCCACAATTATAGCACGTGATGATCTGTCGACACTTGGTGCCGACATGACCAAGATCCCCACGCTTATAACAGTGATGGCCGAATCGCCGCCGGATCGAGATCCCGCACGATTATGCGCCGTAGGAGGTCGCTCAGAAACGATAGGACTCACACGAGGCTTCTTGAAGGTTGACTGACCGCCTTCGGATTGATTACGCGTCGTTGATTTCTTGCTAGCAGACGAAGGTTGCTGCTTAGCAATTTCCTTAGCAGCTGGCTCATACGGGAGAGTTCTCTCGATTAATCCGGTCAGAGTGGCGCAATGATGATTGAGCAACCGCACATGGGTCATCATGGCCTGCATAAAAGTGAGTGGATCAACCCGAACATCATTTGATCGAGCGAGTCCGGCACGATTTCCCGGCAATGAGTGATTATTTCGGGTTTCGGTCCGCACCGCGCCTCTCCCCGTGCATCCTCGACTCTCTCCATACCGAAGTAGGAAGGTCGCATAATGATTATATTTCCCGCATGATTAGCACGTTATGATTATGTCATGAGATGATGAAAATGAGTATACATGCTCTAACTTAGTGATTATATGAATGATTTACTGAAGTTACATGATTATCGATGAAATTCTTGAAATGATTATCTTGAATAACTTAACAAGATTGATAATATGATCATCCAGATTGACAGCTGAGTAATGAAATGAATTGAGTAATTAATGAGTTAACATGATCGCCCTAATCACAATGAATGATGATGTTTGAGGATTGTAAATTGATGAATGATGAATGAATGACTATTGCCGTAAATTATACCATGGCGTTAGAAATCTTACAGTTCTTTCGGTCTGATTGGCTCGGCATTTGCACAGTCACACGTGACGCGAAAGTCCAATGATACTAGTCGATGACGATGATTTCAAATGAGACATGACTCGGAAGGTAGTATTCAAAACCACGCTCGATACCAACTCGTAACACCCCAAACTAGGCGGATATTACGGCCGTAGATCCCCAACCAGGACCCACCAGCAAATGAAAATGAATGAATTACACAAGATAAATGTAGTACCGAACTACATTACAACAATAATTACTCCGATGAGGAGTTTAGTTACAACACACCAGACAATATCAATACTAGTGTATTTTATATGAAGATAAAATACACAACACCGAATGAAACGGAGTATTCAAATGAAAGTCTGCAGCGGAAAATAAAGGACAATAACATGAATAATCAACGATCGGGGCCCCTACTAGTATCACCGACTCTCGACGCCGCGTGTTCTCCCCGTACTTTTGCCTTGCCAAGACCTGAAAAACAAAATCCCCAAACGGGTCACATAAAGAACAACAATCCTCAAGAGTTGAAAATACACAATCATGATTATATCTGAAGTTATGAAACATCCTGTCGAAACATACGCAATCAAACATGCTATATGAATCAACTAACAGTATGGCTCAAAGGAAATGGCGCCACACTACGCCCGGGATGGAAATGTGTCCGAGCACAAGCCACCAACGAGTATCGATCAAATACACGTGTGGTCTTGTACCTAATCAGTCTCACGAAACAATCAATCTCGTGTGCACAGTCCAATGTGAGGCCACAAACCAACACACGACTATAATGTGCCTGACATGAAAATCCTACACATACCAACCGGCACGCCAGTATGACCCGGAATGCCACGATATAACAAAAGTGACAACGAAAATGAATAATGACTCACCGAGGTGGAATGGTAATGAAATAAATGACAGCTCAATGAAAAGATTGGAACCGTCGTTCCTTATGACTAAAATGATTAATTGATAACAACAAGTTTTGATACGGTTAATATAATGATGAATGAGTTATGATTATGAATGAACAACAACAAAAGGGATGAATATCCTTTTAACCGAGTAAGAATTAACTTACACAATACCGGTGGCAATTATCCTTCCACGAACAACGTCCTAATTGAGATATCGGTCGCTCGAACAACCTTGAATTATACAATATCCAACAACCCATTCAATATACGAATCAAACACAAATATAACGAACTCAAAACGTCGATACGATTAAACTAAGTTCATTGGGCATTATATCGAATACGTTGTGGCCAAACCCCGATTGTTTACAACTAAACCTCAACAATACCAACCTCAAATCCCCAAGAAGTGTTTCAAACCAACAAAACATCTCCAATACGATCAATAATCCATTATGAATATCCAAAAACGTGATTATAACAACAATTAGTCGAAAATCCCCAATTCCAACTCGATTTTCAAGGTGTTCTTGAATAATTCCTCAATAATCCAATGAATCCTTATACAAACTCATAATCATATACATATCCCTTCATATAACATGATTATAACGTCCAAAACATCGTATCTCAACACAAAAATCGAAATCCGAGGTGTTGAAGAATATTACCTTTGAAGATCCAAGTACTTTAATCCGAAGAACACGCGTTAGATTGATTATTCGGGCTTCACGATCGAAAGGAGATGAAGAAAATCAAACACTCAAATGATTTGTGAAGGAAGAACCCTCCCTCAAGCTCTCTCTCTCGGTTGTAGGTGATGAATAATGGAAGGAATGGGCTGAAATACAAAAACGAATTTAAAGGGTTGACTACCTGCCGACACGGCCCGTGCCGATCGGCACGGCCGTGTCGCATACCTGCCGACAGGACTCGACCGTGTCCTCGCTGACACGGTCGCGCGCGAGGGCCTTCCGATAGTGACCCGTCCGACGGCTTCGGCATGACTTCGGCCGTGTCACGGAACACGGTCGGGCGTGTCAGCTCGGTTCAGATTATCCGAAGAGTTCGACTCGCCGTGCTGCACGACACGGTCGGGTCCTAAGGCAGAGACTTCGGCATTTCCGGACGAGTACGGCACGGGCCGTGTCGGACGACACGGCCGAGTTCGGTCGGCAGTGATCGGCCAATAACTGAAAAATGAGCGGGTGAGATAAAACGACCATAACTCTCTCGTCCGGACTCCGATTGACTCACCGTTTGAACCATTGGAAAGATAATTCGATGCTCTATAATATTGCGAAGATTTAGAATTTTTGGAGTTACCAAAAATTAATGGTGATCTAACAAAGTCGAACTCATATGAGGAAAGTTGAAACAATGAACAATAACGATACACAACTCGAAGTTTTTCCGAACGGTGAACACGGTGAATGAATATGATTGATGAATGATTATAATCGAGTGAAAATACACTGAGTGACAATTACAGACTGATAATTACTGAATGAAAATGAATGAATTATAACCGGGTATTACAACAAGAAGCTCAAATTCCGACCATTTGGTGATAGTTCATTCGAGAAAGACTGCATGAACAATCTTATATCACATGTAGGAGCATTCTGGTAGAAATTCGTCCGATTCGGAAACAATTTTTCGGTTACGAAAATTGGGCACCAAAAACTATGTATAAAACCGTAAAAAAACGCTCAAATTCCGACCATTTGGTGATAGTTCATTCGAGAAAGACTGCATAAACAATCTTAGATCACATGTAGGAGCATTCTGGTAGAAATTCATCCGATTCTAAAACAATTTTTCGGTTACAAAAATTGAGCACCAAAAACTATGTATAAAACTGTAAAAAGACGCTCAAATTCCGACCATTTGGTGATAGTTTATTCGAGAAAGACTGCATGAACAATCTTACATCACATGTAGGATCATTTTGGTATAAATTCGTCTGATTCCGAAATAATTTTTCGGTTACCAAAATTGGGCACCAAAAACTACGTATAAAACCGTAAAAAGACGCTCAAATTCCGACCATTTGGTGATAGTTCATTCGAGAAAGACTGCATGAACAATCTTATATCACATGTAGAAGCATTCTGGTAGAAATTCGTCCAATTCTGAAACAATTTTTCGGTTACGAAAATTGGGCACCAAAATAATGTATAAAACCGTAAAAAAGCGCTCAAATTCCGACCATTTGGTGATAGTTCATTCGAGAAAGACTGCATAAACAATCTTAGATCACATGTAGGAGCATTCTGGTAGAAATTCATCCGATTCTAAAACAATTTTTCGGTTACGAAAATTGAGCACCAAAACTATGTATAAAACCGTAAAAAGAAGCTCAAATTCCGACCATTTGGTGATAGTTCATTCGAGAAAGACTGCATGAACAATCTTATATCACACGTAGGAGCATTCTGGTAGAAATTCGTCCGATTCGAAAACAATTTTTCGGTTACGAAAATTGGGCACCAAAAATAATGTATAAAACCGTAAAAAGAAGCTCAAATTCCGATCATTTAGTGATAGTTCATTCGAGAAAGACTGCATGAACAATCTTATATCACGTGTAGGAGCATTCTGGTAGAAATTCGTCCGATTCTGAAACAATTTTTCAGTTACGAAAATTGAGCACCAAAAACTATGTATAAAACCGTAAAAAGACGCTCAAATTCCGACCATTTGGTGATAGTTCATTCGAGAAAGACTACATGAACAATCTTACATCACATGTAGGATCATTTTGGTATAAATTCGTCTGATTCCGAAATAATTTTTCGGTTACCAAAATTGGGCACCAAAAACTATGTATAAAACCGTAAAAAGACGCTCAAATTCCGACTATTTGGTGATAGTTCATTCGAGAAAGACTGGATGAACAATCTTATATCACATGTAGGAGCATTCTGGTAGAAATTAGTCCGATTCTGAAACAATTTTCCGGTTACGAAAATTGAGCACCAAAAATAATGTATAAAACCGTAAAAAGAAGCTCAAATTTCGATCATTTAATGATAGTTTATTCGAGAAAGACTGCATGAACAATCTTATATCACATGTAGGAGCATTTTGGTAGAAATTCGTCCGATTCTGAAACAATTTTTCGGTTATGAAAATTGGGCACCAAAATAATTTATAAAACCGTAAAAATAAGCTCAAATTCCGATCATTTAGTGATAGTTCATTCGAGAAGGACTGCAAGAACAATCTTATATCACATGTAGGAGCATTCTGGTAAAAATTAGTCCTATTCTGAAATAATTTTTCGGTTACGAAAATTTAGCACCAAAAACAATGTATAAAACCGTAAAACGAAGCTCAAATTCCGATCATTTAATGATAGTTCATTCGAGAAAGACTGCATGAACAATCTTATATCACATGTAGGAGCATTCTGGTAGAAATTCGTCCGATTCTGAAACAATTTTTCGGTTATGAAAATTGAGCACCAAAAACTAAGTATAAAACCGTAAAAAAACGCTCAAATTCCGACCATTTGGTGATAGTTCATTTGAGAAAGACTACATAAACAATCTTAGATCACATGTAGGAGCATTCTGGTAGAAATTCGTCCGATTCTGAAACAATTTTTCGGTTACGAAAATTGAGCACCAAAAACTATGTATAAAACCGTAAAAAGAAGCTCAAATTCCGACCATTTGGTGATAGTTCATTCGAGAAAGACTGCATGAACAATCTTATATCACATGTAGGAGCATTCTGGTAGAAATTCGTCCGATTCGGAAACAATTTTTCGGTTACGGAAATTGGGCACTAAAAATAATGTATAAAATCAGAAAGAAGCTCAAATTCCGATCATTTAATGATAGTTCATTTGAGAAAGACGCATTAACAATCTTATATCACATGTAGGAGCATTCGTAGAAATTCGTCCGATTCTCAAACAATTTTTCTTCACGAAAATTGAGCACCAAAAACTATGTATAAAACCGTAAAAAGACGCTCAAATTCACCATTTGGTGATAG
Organism: Orobanche coerulescens; assembly: GCA_033398695.1. Lineage (NCBI taxonomy): Eukaryota > Viridiplantae > Streptophyta > Magnoliopsida > Lamiales > Orobanchaceae > Orobanche > Orobanche coerulescens. The sequence continues at coordinate 25,084 of JAWKAU010000290.1, forward strand.
TTCATTCGAGAAAGACCGCATAAACAATCTTAGATCACATGTAGGAGCATTCTGTAGAAATTCATCCGATTCTAAAACAATTTTGATTCTACGAAAATTGAGCACAAAAACTATGTATAAAACCGTAAAAAGAAGCTCAAATTCGACCATTTGGTGATAGTTCATTCGAGAAAGACTACATGAACAATCTTATATCACATGAAGGAGCATTCTGGTAGAAATTCATCCGATTCGGAAACAATTTTTCGGTTACGAAAATTGAGCACCAAAAACTATGTATAAAACCGTAAAAAGACGCTCAAATTCCGACCATTTGGTGATAGTTCATTCGAGAAAGACTACATGAACAATCTTAAATCACATGTAGGATCATTATGGTATAAATTAAATGCGATTCCGAAATAATTTTTCGGTTACCAAAATTGGGCACCAAAAACTATGTATAAAACCGTAAAAAGACGCTCAAATTCCGACCATTTGGTGATAGTTCATTCGAGAAAGACTGGATGAAAAATCTTATATCACATGTAGGAGCATTCTGGTAGAAATTAGTCCGATTCTGAAACAATTTTCCGGTTACGAAAATTGAGCACCAAAAATAATGTATAAAACCGTAAAAAGAAGCTCAAATTCCGATCATTTAATGATAGTTTATTCGAGAAAGACTGCATGAACAATCTTATATCACATGTAGGAGCATTCTGGTAGAAATTCGTCCGATTCTGAAACAATTTTTCGGTTACGAAAATTGAGCACCAAAAACTATGTATAAAACCGTAAAAAGACGCTCAAATTCCGACCATTTGGTGATAGTTCATTCGAGAAAGACTGCATAAACAATCTTAGATCACATGTAGGAGCATTCTGGTAGAAATTCATCCGATTCTAAAACAATTTTTCGGTTACGAAAATTGAGCACAAAAAACTATGTATAAAACCGTAAAAAGAAGCTCAAATTCCGACCATTTGGTGATAGTTCATTCGAGAAAGACTACATGAACAATCTTATATCACATGAAGGAGCATTCTGGTAGAAATTCATCCGATTCGGAAACAATTTTTCGGTTACGAAAATTGAGCACCAAAAACTATGTATAAAACCGTAAAAAGACGCTCAAATTCCGACCATTTGGTGATAGTTCATTCGAGAAAGACTACATGAACAATCTTACATCACATGTAGGATCATTTTGGTATAAATTCGTCTGATTCCGAAATAATTTTTCGGTTACCAAAATTGGGCACCAAAAACTATGTATAAAACCGTAAAAAGACGCTCAAATTCCGACCATTTGGTGATAGTTCATTCGAGAAAGACTGGATGAACAATCTTATATCACATGTAGGAGCATTCTGGTAGAAATTAGTCCGATTCTGAAACAATTTTCCGGTTACGAAAATTGAGCACCAAAAATAATGTATAAAACCGTAAAAAGAAGCTCAAATTCCGATCATTTAATGATAGTTTATTCGAGAAAGACTGCATGAACAATCTTATATCACATGTAGGAGCATTCTGGTAGAAATTCGTCCGATTCTGAAACAATTTTTCGGTTATGAAAATTGGGCACCAAAATAATTTATAAAACCGTAAAAATAAGCTCAAATTCCGATCATTTAGTGATAGTTCATTCGAGAAGGACTGCAAGAACAATCTTATATCACATGTAGGAGCATTCTGGTAAAAATTAGTCCTATTCTGAAACAATTTTTCGGTTACGAAAATTTAGCACCAAAAACAATGTATAAAACCGTAAAACGAAGCTCAAATTCCGATCATTTAATGATAGTTCATTCGAGAAAGACTGCATGAACAATCTTATATCACATGTAGGAGCATTCTGGTAGAAATTCGTCCGATTCTGAAACAATTTTTCGGTTATGAAAATTGAGCACCAAAAACTAAGTATAAAACCGTAAAAAAACGCTCAAATTCCGACCATTTGGTGATAGTTCATTTGAGAAAGACTACATAAACAATCTTAGATCACATGTAGGAGCATTCTGGTAGAAATTCGTCCGATTCTGAAACAATTTTTCGGTTACGAAAATTGAGCACCAAAAACTATGTATAAAACCGTAAAAAGAAGCTCAAATTCCGACCATTTGGTGATAGTTCATTCGAGAAAGACTGCATGAACAATCTTATATCACATGTAGGAGCATTCTGGTAGAAATTCGTCCGATTCGGAAACAATTTTTCGGTTACGGAAATTGGGCACTAAAAATAATGTATAAAACCGTAAAAAGAAGCTCAAATTCCGATCATTTAATGATAGTTCATTTGAGAAAGACTGCATTAACAATCTTATATCACATGTAGGAGCATTCTGGTAGAAATTCGTCCGATTCTGAAACAATTTTTCGGTTACGAAAATTGAGCACCAAAAACTATGTATAAAACCGTAAAAAGACGCTCAAATTCCGACCATTTGGTGATAGTTCATTCGAGAAAGACTGCATAAACAATCTTAGATCACATGTGTAACACCCCGAGATATTCGGAATAATTACAGCGCCGTAAACCCTTTTAAATAAGGATTTACAAGGCTAATTAAAAAGGAAAGTGAATATAAGACGTCAATACTGCGAAAATTCGAGTTTATGAAAACGTACAATTGATTCAACGGTAATTAATACAACCATATCGAATTAATATCAAAGGACCCACGTACTCGAGTACAGAAACCAAACCAAGACAACAAATCTCCAATAACAATAAACATCACTGAACCCCTTCGTCGTCACGCTTCTGCATCGTGGTCCGCTTTCCGCTCCTCGCTACCCGAACATCAAAACAAATGTCCACCCCCGAAGGGGTTAGCAAAACAATGCTAGTACAAGTATCGTATTTAAACAATTCGAATATGCATCAACAATACACAACAAGACATATCACACGGCTTCCGCTAGGAACCCGACAATGCGAATCTACAAGATTCCATTACACAAAGCATGGGTATTCCAATGATCCAGCGCCAAAGATAGATCCCAAGATGATCCCGTCGGACCAACACGAGGTGGAAATAACCCGTCCAATGATCCAGCGCCCTCACTTAGATCCCAAGATGATCCCGTCGGATCAACACGAGGTGGACATCCGATCCAGCCGCCTCGGATAGATCGTACAACGTATACAAACACAACTCATGCATACACATATGCCAAATCATTATGTTCATCAACATGAACATATAAACAATATACAACGAATATCATGACGGATCAACGAAGTAAATATCATGTTCAACAACATGCATAATCATACATATACTCGAAATACCGATATTAACATATCACGATACTTGCCTCGTAGATGGCAAGAACGATATACTTCAATGCTCTCGACGCACTCGAAGGCCGCCTCCGATCAACGTAACAAGCTCGAACCTTAACAAAAGGAACGATATACAAATCATCTCGAGTCGAACAAATGTCCTAACAATTGACCTACGGCCGAAAAGCTCAAACTAAACAAGTCAGCTGGATTGCTTAGCGCGCACGTACTATACGTAACGCGGCGCTAAGTCAACCGTTAGCGACGCTATCGTATAAGACTAGCGTGCGCTAGCCACAACCGGCCGACTCGGCCGCCATAACGCACGCTACGACGCTCGCGTGCGAAAACCGAACCTCGATAGCGCACGTTAACTCACACATGTTAGCGTGCGCTAATCGTGCATGGCGTAATACTACGAACCGAAATCGGGTTGAATGATGAAGAACTCATGAACCCTATGGTGATATTACAAGTTATCCTCGGGCATATCATGCTAATAAGGTTTCGAAGATTTATGATTGTGAAACACCAATATACGGATAGTTATCTCGATATCACAATTCCTCTACGATCTTCAAGAAATAATCTAAATTCCATCGTCTTACGTTCCAAAACACATGATTCCAACGTATACAACGTATCAACCGGGTAATATCCGATTACTTGATCATAAATCGATTTAAACATGCTTAGGAGTCTTTATAATAAGATGGTTCAAAGATTCATTCGACATCTAGTACCGATACGTCAAAAGTATCCTTCTAACATGTGATGATCGATAAAAACGAGATACTAGCTATCCAAACATGATTCAAACTCCATCATGAACATTACTAATCATTGGTGAAGAATCACCTACCTCAAAGTAGTGAAGAACACGGATGAAAATGAAGCAATCCAACACCCAAGGCTTGAACACCAATCTCCAATGATATAAGATCTTCAATCTCGAACTAGGAGGTTGATATGGAGTGTTTAAGACGAATGGAGTTATGTTTCAAGTGCAAGAGTTCGGGTTATGGGGAAGAAAGGATCAATTCACGAATAGGATGTCATCCTATTTATAATAAAAGGGTTATTAGCGCGCGCTACACCCTGCTCGTAGCGTGCGCTAACGGCTCACGCCTAAACTGTACTCGGCACTTAGCGTACGCTACGCATATTTCGTAGCGTGCGCTAAGGCGTTGACCCGGCTTTTCCCGAAAGCCGCCTGTACATCCGACAGATCCGGCAGGGTCCCCGCCGATCTCACCTACCGACGCCTCAATCGGTCGACCACGCATAGCGTGCGCTACTTACACTCGGTAGCGTACGCTATGAAACCATGTTAGCGTCGCTACCCGTAGCTCCGTAGCGTGCGCTACATGCACAGAATTTCAACCATATAAATCACATACACGAAATTATATGCTCGACGACATCGGATTATGAAATACGGAGAATAATACTCATACAAAAGTACAATCATTACAATATCACAAGTTCCAATTATATAACGTAAATCTCGGTATTACATCCTTCCTCCCTAAAAAGAAGTTTCGTCCCGAAACTTAGGATGAAAACAACTCCGGATATATAGCCTTCATACCGTCCTCCGTTTCCCAAGTGGCCTCTTCGACTCCATGTCGTGACCATTGTACTTTAACCAAATGTATTGATTTATTCCTCAATTGTTTGATCCGGCTTTCAAGTATCTTGATTGGTCTTTCTTGAAGGTGCCATCATTAGCTATCTCGATCTCGTCGAAATCAATAACGTGATCGGGTCCGTATATACTTCCGTAGTTGGGACACGTGAAACACATTGTGAACATGACTTAGCGATGGCGGTAAGGCCAACCCGTACGCTAAATCCCCAACTCTCTCTAGGATCTCAAATGGTCCGATAAATCTTGGACTAAGCTTACCTCTTCTCCCAAACGGAAAATCCCTCGTGTAGGAGACACCTTCAATAGTACGTGGTCCCCAGCCGAACTCTAGAGGGCGACGACGTACATCTGCATAAGACTTCCGACTGGCGCCAACAGTCTCTCTCGAATCACGGCTATCTTCTCTTGAGTCCGAATAATCAATTCCGGTTCCATCCCGATCAAATCCAAGAATCATCCCAACACAGGGGTGATCGGCATCTCCTCCCGTACAAAGCTTCAAATGGTGCCATTCTAATAGAAGCATGCCAACTATTATTGTAAGTGAATTCGATCAAGGGCAAGTGAACTTCCCAATCAATGACCAATCCAACGCATGTGCTCTAAGCATGTCTTCCACAGCTGATAGTCCTTTCTGACCGACCGTCTGCTTGGGGATGATAAGTCATGCTAAAATTGAGTTCATCCCAAAGCCTTGTGAATCGCTTTCCGAAGTGCGACACGAAACGACCATCTCGATCCGAAACAATGGTCTTTGGCGTCCCATGCAATCCGACTACCTCCGCAATAAATACTGCGCCAATCTTTCGGGTCCCCAAGTATCTTTGATCCCTAGGAAATGAGCCGACTTGGTTAGTCGATCAACTATAACCCAAATCATGTTCATTCCCGATCTAGTCCTTGGCATACCGGTGATGAAATCCATCGAAATGTCCTCCCACTTCCATTCGTGGATCGGAAGCGGCTTTAACATCCCTACAGGTCGCCGATGTTCAATCTTAACTCACGACAAGTCAAACACTTCAAACGCATCACACGTCCTTCTTCATATTCCCCACCAAGTTTTGTTTTAGATCCTTATACATCTTATCACGCTCGGGTGAATAGAATAGGCGCGCTATGAGCTTCTTTCGTAATAGTCCGTCTCAAATCATCATCATCGGGAACGCAAAGTCGACTTTGAAATCTCAGAACTCCATCATCCTGTATCACGAATCCTGGGGCTTTTCCTTTCTTTACTTCATCACATAATCGAAGGATCAGGGAATCGTCCAACTGCTTGGACTTGATCTGCTCGACTAGTGATGAAGTCAGTTCCATCACATAAAGTCGCCCTTGGATTCCTGGTGCCCATATCTCAATCCCTTCGCGGATCAGTTCTCGTTGAATGCTGGTCTGGGGCGTAAGAGCTTCCAACGCTCGAAGAGAAACAGGTTTACGGCTCAATGCATCAGCTACTACATTTGCTTTCCCCGGATGATAGAGGATCTCCAGGTCGTAATCCTTGATCAATTCCAGCCACCTTCTCTGCCTCATGTTTAATTCCTTCTGACTGAAAATGTATTTGAGGCTCTTATGATCCGTAAAGATCTGACAATGAGTGCCGTACAGATAATGTCTCCAAATTTTCAAGGCAAAAACCACAGCTGCTAGCTCCAGATCATGAGTCGGATAATTAACTTCGTACGGTTTCAACTGCCGAGAAGCATAAGCAATCACCTTATCCTTCTGCATCAACACACAACCCAAACCCTGATTTGAAGCGCCGCCAGATACCATGAATCCATCGGGCCTTTCTCGGCAACGCTAATATAGGTGTCGTCAGCCTCTTTTTAAGTTCATCAAAACCAACTGGCATTTCTCATTCCACGTGAACTTTTGAGTTTTCTTCAGAATAAATGAGTGAGCGGACGAGCAATTTTGGAAAATCCCTCTACAAAGCGGCGATAATATCTGCTAGTCCTAAGAAGCTTCTGACTTCCTTCACGTTCTTAGAGCTTCCCATTCCAAGATTGCTTCGACTTTCTTCTGTCCACCTGAACTCCATCGACGGATATCACATGCCCAAGGAAGGTTACTTCCTTAAGCCAGAATTCGCATTTAGCAAATTTTGCATATAGCTGTTCCTTTCTCAAGATGCTCAAAACCACACGTAAATGATCAGCATGCTCCTCTGCGTCCCTCGAATATATCAAAATGACGTCAATGAAAACGACCACAAAATTATCCAAGTAATCCAAGAAAACCCGATTCATCAATTGCATGAATAACGCATGAGCATTGGTAAGTCCGAATAGCATCACCACAAATTCATAATGCCCGCATCGATCCGAAAGCGCATTTCGGTATGTCCGATTCCTTAATTCTCAATTGGTGGTATCCCGATCGCAAGTCAATCTTCGAGAATACCTCGCCCTTGCAGCTGATCAAACAAGTCGTCGATCCGAGGTATAGGATACTTATTCTTGATCGTCATCTTGTTAAGCTCCTCGTAATCAATACACAATGGAGGGATCCGTCTTTCTTAGGACAAAGAGAACAGGTGCTCCCCAAGGAAACACTCGGTTGAATATAGCCCTTCGTAACAATTCCTCCAGCTTGCTTCTTGAGTTCATACATCTCGGTTGGCGCCATGCGGTATGGTGCCCTGGAAATAGGGGTTGCTCCGTGCTCTAATTCGATGGTGAATTCCACTTCTCTTGCGGGGTAACCCGGTAGCTCGTCAGAAATACATCCGAGAACTCATTCACAACGAAATAGACGAGAGCTCTATTCCTTCCTCTTTCCTCATGGCATAGCACCAAAGTCCGTGACATCCCCGTCGCAATTTCACGGCTTTCATTGCCTTGATCAATTTCCCGAGCTTCCTGGTCTCCATCCTCTAATAAGTGTTCAGATCCGTCATCAGCAATAATGGAAATGACTCTCTCTCGGTAATTCAACACAACTCCATAGCGGTTGAGCCAATCATCTCCGAGAATTAAATCGTCACCGCATATGTCAACTACAATAAGATTCGATGGCCAATCTCTCCCTTCTATAGATACTGGGAAATCCCTAGCTTCTAGTGTTCCCACAATTTTCTCTCCGCCTAACCCCACAATATAAGGTTCACAATTATACAAGCACGAGATGTTCAAACGATTAATACGGTTCAAAGATATAAAAGAATGCGTAGCTCCCGAATCGAACAAGACACTAATCAAGTTGCAAAAGGATCTGAATCGCACGATGCAACAGCAGTTGTTACGATCGTCGATCTCCTCATTTCGTAGACAGCGCGGAGGAACGGACCCAAGATCGATGTCTCTCTCTTCCCGGCGTTACTGCTGAAATCCACTCTGGTCTGGTTCACACTCATCTCCTTAGGAACCGGCCGGAGTGCGGTGCCAACAGATCTAGTAGCGGCTCCACGTAAGGCCGCACGGTGCCCTTCTTGCCCACAATCGTAACAAGTCACGTAAGATGCGGCAATCTCGCCGAATATGCCCCGCCGACCACAATTGTAGCATTTCCTTGATGCGTCCGAAACGCCGATGCCGTCTCGAACTTCTTTCCGCCTTTAGAAGGATGTGGAGGTTTCTAGCCGAATAAAGGAAGACCTGCCCTTGGGCCCCACCACTCTTGTTTTCTCGCAGCCGCCGGTCACCTTCGCTTCTTTGCCTCTACCGATTTCTCCACCGCCGCCTCTTTCATGTCGTAGGCCCGCTTTGTCTTGGTACTGTCGCAACGTAGTACACTCGAACCGGACATGTACTGCAATCTCCGCTTCATCCGCATATCAAAATGGAAAATCTTTTCTCGCTCCGTTCACCAAGTGTCGCACACAAGTCACCGATGATTAAAAGTTTTAATTACATCCATCACGGATGCCTCCGAACTCGTGGTGAGAAAAACTCTCGGATCTTCGCCTCTAACCGGACGAGGACAATACCGTGCTTCCATCATTTGTTTGAATTCCGTCCAATCCGCATTATGGTTCTCGGTCGAATGGCCTCCCACCAACCAAAGGCCTCCCGGTCGAAAAATACCGGGCAATGGGAACCTTCCGGTCCCTGACAATTAAGACCCGCGAATATCTTCTCCAACTCCTTGAGCCGGTGATCCCAAGTAAGTGCCTCACAGATCCACAAATTTTGGCGGGTGCAATTTAACCACCTCAAGAAGCCATCATCTGTCTCCGGTTATCCTCATGGTGCCTTGTCCCATCATGCCTGCATGCGATCAACGACTGGCGAATCGGTTTATCTGCGCCACCACTGTTGAAGCACTCCCGGCATGTTCGGATTTGCGTCATCATTCGCCGATCCTTGCCGCCTCCGTAATGGGAATCGGTTCGACTAGCCGATATTTCGGGGTAGTTGCGGAATCCTCATGTCTCATATTACCACGTCCGGCCCACGATCAAGGCCGTCGCCCACAACCTCCTCTCAACATACCGTAAATGAAATTTCTCAATATACGTAACAAAATTTTTGAAATAAAGTCCGTCAACACTCACAAAACAAGAATTAAGTAAAACGGTAGTATAAGAGATTAAGAGACTTACAACCACGGTCCACATGACGACTTGGCCGAACAAAGGATGTTACAAACGACCCGTAAATCAAATAACGTAAATGCACCCAAATAAGACCCGATCGCCAAGATATCCATAAATCTTAGCTCCGATACCATATTCGTAACACCCCGAGATATTCGGAATAATTACAATACGTAAACCCTTTTAAATAAGGATTTACAAGGCTAATTAAAAAGGAAAGTGAATATAAGACGTCAATACTGCGAAAATTCGAGTTTATGAAAACGCATAATTGATTCAACGGTAATTAATACAACCATATCGAATTAATATCAAAGGACCCACGTACTCGAGTACGTAAACCAAACCAAGACAACAAATCTCCAATAACAATAAACATCATCGAACCCCTTCGTGCCACGCTTCTGCATCGTGGGTCGTTTCCCGCTCCTTAGCTACCCGAACATCAAAACAAATGTCCACCCCCGAAGGGGTTAGCAAAACAATGCTAGTACAAGTATCGTATTTAAACAATTCGAATATGCATCAACAATACACAACAAGACATATCACACGGGCTTCCGCTAGGAACCCGACAATGCGAATCTACAAGATTCCATTACACAAAGATGGGTATTCCAATGATCCAGCGCCCTCGGATAGATCCCAAGATGATCCCGTCGGACCAACACGAGGTGGAAATAACCTGGCCCAATGATCCAGCGCCTCACTAGATCCCAAGATGATCCCGTCGGATCAACACGAGGTGGACATCCGATCCAGCGCGCCCTCGGCATAGATCGTACAACGTATACAAACACAACTCATGCATACACATATGCCAAATCATTATGTTCATCAACATGAACATATAAACAATATACAACGAATATCATGACAGATCAACGAAGTAAATATCATGTTCAACAACATGCATAATCATACATATACTCCGTAAATACCGATATTAACATATCACGATACTTGCCTCGTAGATGGCAAGAACGATATACTTCAATGCTCTCGACGCACTCGAAGGCCGCCTCCGATCAACGTAACAAGCTCGAACCTTAACAAAAGGAACGATATACAAATCATCTCGAGTCGAACAAATGGTTTAACAATTCGACCTACGGCCGAAAAGCTCAAACTAAACAAGTGCTGGATTGCTTAGCGCGCGCTACGTACTATACGTAACGCGGCGCTAAGTCGAATCGTTAGCGACGCTATCGTATAAGACTAGCGCGGCGCTAGCCACAAATCGGGTACCGACTGCCGCCTCATAACGTACGCTACGACGTTACGTGCGAAACCGAACCTCGATAGCGCACGTTAACTCACACATGTTAGCGTGCGCTAATCGCATGGCGTAATACTATGAACCAAAATCGGGTTGAATGATGAAGAACTCATGAACCCTATGGTGATATTACAAGTTATCCTTGGGCATATCATGCTAATAAGGTTTCGAAGATTTATGATTGTGAAACACCAATATACGGATAGTTATCTCGATATCACAATTCCTCTACGATCTTCAAGAAATAATCTAAATTCCATCGTCTTACGTTCCAAAACACATGATTCCAACGTATACAACGTATCAACCGGTAATATCCGATTACTTGATCATAAATCGATTTAAACATGCTTAGGAGTCTTTATAATAAGATGGTTCAAAGATTCATTCGACATCTAGTACCGATACGTCAAAAGTATCCTTCTAACATGTGATGATCGATAAAAACGAGATACTAGCTATCCAAACATGATTCAAACTCCATCATGAACATTACTAATCATTGGTGAAGAATCACCTACCTCAAAGTAGTGAAGAACACGGATGAAAATGAAGCAATCCAACACCCAAGGCTTGAACACCAATCTCCAATGATATAAGATCTTCAATCTCGAACTAGGAGGTTGATATGGAGTGTTTAAGACGAATGGAGTTATGTTTCAAGTGCAAGAGTTCGGGTTATGGGGAAGAAAGGATCAATTCACGAATAGGATGTCATCCTATTTATAATAAAAGGGTTATTAGCGCGCTACACCTGCCGTAGCGTGCGCTAACGGCTCACGCCTAAATCAGTACTCGGCACTTAGCGTACGCTACGCATATTCCTGTAGCGTGCGCTAAGGCGTTGACCCGGCTTTTCCCGAAAGCCGTCCAGGTACATCCGACAGGATCCGACAGGGGTCCCCCGGCCAGATCTCACCTACCGCACGTCTCAATCGGTCTGACCACGCATAGCGTGCGCTACTTACACTCGGTAGCGTACGCTATGAAACCATGTTAGCGTACGCTACCCGTAGCCTGTAGCGTGCGCTACATGCACAGAATTTCAACCATATAAATCACATACACGAAATTATATGCTCGACGACATCGGATTATGAAATACGGAGAATAATACTCATACAAAAGTACAATCATTACAATATCACAAGTTCCAATTATATAACAGAAATCTCGGGTATTACAACATGTAGAAGCATTCTGGTAGAAATTCATCCGATTCTAAAACAATTTTTTGGTTACGAAAATTGAGCACAAAAAACTATGTATAAAACCGTAAAAAGAAGCTCAAATTCCGACCATTTGGTGATAGTTCATTCGAGAAAGACTACATGAACAATCTTATATCACATGAAGGAGCATTCTGGTAGAAATTCATCCGATTCGGAAACAATTTTTCGGTTACGAAAATTGGGCACAAAAATTAATGTATAAAACCGTAAAAAGAAGCTCAAATTCCGATCATTTAGTGATAGTTCATTCGAGAAAGACTGCATGAACAATCTTATATCACATATGTAACACCCCCAAATCCTATTGGGTTATTACAGTGCCGTGGACCCCACACCAGGAGATCCACCAGACAAACATGACTATAATACATTAAATTAAACAACAAGGGAAAATCATAGTCCCAACCATGATATCCGACACAATATTCCGATAAGGAATTTCAACGACAAAAGTGGCCTACATGGCCAAAATGAAATACAACAGCATCCACGAACAACTGTTCGGGTAATACAACACGACAACAACTGACAAGACCGGAGTACACTCCAACTGACTGACCAACAATGAACAACTCGGACTAGTATCGCTCGAATGCCTCGTCGCCAACGTCATGCCCCTGTGTCTCAACTCTCTCCTCGCAAGCACCTAAAACATGAAAACATGTTCCGCCCCCACGGGGTCAGTCATCCAGATAATGAACATCAAATACATGTATAACATGATATGCATCCAAAGGCAGAATGAAACGGTACAATGATAATAATAGTACGAGATGCTCACAAACCAATGTAATAACCGAGCATTCGTGAAATACTATGCCCACGGCATACTATTAATACATTGCTCGACAAAGTTAGAACATAAATGCCCAACGGCGAATCAAAATCTCGAATATCGCAATGAATTACACAACATGAATCCATCAAGAACCGAATTAAACATGAATCACAATGCCCGAAGGCCCCAATGAAATTATCAAGACAATCACAAAGGCCGAAAGCCACTCACCAAGTCACAAATATCACATTCACATGAAACCGAATAGCCCGAAGCTATAATTAATGAGGGCTAATAAGGTCGTAACCACGACCGTGACCTCTTGAGTTGTAGGTGTTGGGAAGCCAACCGAGGAGGTCCAAGCCCCAAACTTACCCATAAGGTCATAAACGCGACCGTGACCTACTAAGTTGTAGGTGTTGGGAAGCCAACCGCGAAGGTTCAAGCCCCAAGCTTACCCATAAGGTCATAAACGCGACCGTGACCTACTAAGTTGTAGGTGTTGGGAAACCAACCGCGAAGGTTCAAGCCCCAAGCTTACCCATAAGGTCATAAACGCGACCGTGACCTACTAAGTTGTAGGTGTTGGGAAACCAACCGCGAAGGTTCAAGCCCCAAGCTTACCCATAAGATCATAAACACGACCGTGACCTCTTCGAGTTGTAGGTGTTGGGAAGCCAACCGCGTAGGTTCAAGCCCCAAACTTACCCATTATAAGCATTAGCCGAGACTAGCCTCCAAAAATATAATAAATCACAAATGACAACGATTCGTAGATTACCGAATTCTTGATAATGATAGTGTGCAACCAAGAGTCGGCCAACAAGATAACAATGATGAATAGGATTAATCCTAGAAAGAATGAGTGTTACGATTAACTTAGAACGGCAAATCGAAAAGAGTAAAATGATGAATGATTGAATATCACGATTTGCCTTAGAAAGGTCAATTGATATTAATGATATAATTAATGTTTGATCATTTCGTTTTGCACGAGAACGCCAATCTATAACATTGATATGAAGGTTTCCTCGGCACGTTTATTCGGTTACCGACTTCGAAGATGATAAATGATTACGCTATTGCCTTTAATCGCCAATACAGCTTTAATGACAATTCCAATGAAATAACAATGATTTCAACGATGTTTTAGATTGACATCTATATGAACAACAATCGATACATCGATACCGCGAACCGGCTATCGACAATGACATTAATAATGAGTATTACAATGCCTTGAATCGGCCGTTAACGAACAACAATGACGTTTGGCAAAATTTCCTAAGGTATCGTATCGAACGATCTCTTGATATCAATGAATTCATGAAGAGACTAAGTCTCGAATGATACAACACATCTATACACATACATGATGACATTAGCTCAATGACTAGTACAAGTATAAAACTTGCCTCAAACCGAAGGCGAGGAAGTCCTTCCACGAACAACGTCCTTAATAGGGAATACCGCCACTCGAACAACCTTGAATTACACAAGCACCAACAATTCGCTTAATATATGAATCAAACACGAATATAACGAACTCAAACGCCGATACGATTAAACTAAGTCCATAGAGGCATTAAATCAAACATGTTGTATCCAAACTCCGATTGTTTACAATCAAACCTTAATATACCAATATCAAATCCCCAAGAAGTGTTTCAAACCAACAAAACATCTCCAAAACGATCAATAATCCGTTATGAATATCCAAAACGTGATTATAACAACAATTAGTCGAAAATCCCCAATTCCAACTCGATTTTCAAGGTGTTCTCGAATAATTCCTCAATAATCCAATGAATCCTTATACAAACTCATAATCATATACATATCCCTTCATATATCATGATTATAACGTCAAAACATCCTATTTCAACACAAAATCGAAGTCCAAAGTGTTGAAGGAATTACCTCTTGATGATCCAAGTGCTTTAACCCAAGAATACGCGTTAGATTGATTATCCGGCTTCACGATCGAAAGGAGATGAAGAAAATCAAACACCCAAATGATTTGTGAAGGAAAAACCCTCCTCAAGCCTTATCTCTCGGTTGAAGGTGAAGAAAATGCGAGAAAAATGGGTGAAATGATGAAAAAATGAATTTATAGGGGTTGATCGCTGCCGGACACGGCCCGTGCGGCCGATCGGCACGGCCGTGTCGCACGCTTGGCCGACATGACTCGACCGTGTCCGGATTGACACGGTCGCGGCCGAGGGCCTTCCGATAGCGACCCGGCCGACAAATGACTTCGGCATGACTCGACCGTGTCCCGGGACACGGTCGGCGTGTCGGCGATCGTTCGAGCCTATCCGGAAGAGTACGGCACGGCCGCGTGCGGACGACACGGCCGAGCCTGGTCGGCGAAACTTCGCATTTCGACGACGAGCACGGCACGGGCCGTGTCGGACGACACGGCCGAGTTCGGTCGGCGTGATCGCCAAAATCAAACGACCAAAACTCTCTCGTCCGACTCCGATTGACTCACCGTTTGAACCATTGGAAAGCTAAATCGATGCTCTATAATATTGCAAGATTTAGAATTTTTGGAGTTACCAAAAATTAATGGTGATTTAACAAAGTCGAACTCATATGAGGAAAGTTGAAACTATGAACAATAACGATACACAACTCGAAGTTTTACGAACGGTGAACACGGTGAATGAACATGATTGATGAATGATTATAGTTGAGTGAAAATACACCGAGTGACAAATACAGATCGATAATTACCGAATGAAAATGAATGAATTACAACCGGTATTACATACACCCCCTTAAAAGAGTTTCGTCCCCGAAACTAAGGGTCAAACAACTCGGGATAACTCTCTCGCATACTATCCTCGGTTCCCAAGTAGCCTTTTGACTCCGAGTCTAGACCACCGAATCTTGACCAAAGGAATCGACTTATTTCTCCACCGCTTGATTCGCCGCTCCAACACTGCATCTGACGCTCGCACGAATGATCATCCGCGATTTCGATTTTGTCGAATCAAGTATGTGACTGGTCGGCAACATACTTCCGCAATCGAGAGACGTGAAGCACATTATGAATTCGGCTCAATGCCGAGGCAAAGCCAATCGATAAGCTAACTCGCCTACTCGATCCAAATTTTCAAACGGTCCAATGAATCTCGACTCGACTTCCCCGTCTTCCAAAACGGAAAATACCTCGACTTGGTACCTCAACGATTAGAGGTATATCCGACGATGAACTCGCCGCTAACTATGATCTCAAGGTCACGAGAATGAAAGTGACTAAAATGAATGATGAATGATAATTGACTATAAATCCGACCAGATTAAGAATGGCTCACCACGGTGAATTAATAACGCCATGAGTGATAGCTCAAGTGAAATTATTGGAACCGTTGTTCCTCGTGAATTAAATGATTAATTTCATGATGACAAGTCTCAACATGATTGATATATGATGAATGACTTAAGTGAATGAATGAACGACAATGAAATGAATGATTATCCTATTACCGAACAAGAATTAACTTGCTCGAAATCGGAGATGAATGTCCTTACCTCGGGCTCGAAGCCTGATAGACCCCTTGAATGAAGCACGAGCTGGAGTAACAAGGTCCCTCGAGGCCCTTGAGCTCTCTCGAGATCTACCGCACTAGAACTCCCGCAGATTTCCGAAGGTGTCCCCGCCGCCCACACCGAAAACAAATAACGGCTGCATTGAACACCGGTGCCGCGATGTCCTATTACATCACGGTTAAAGCAAACAACGGCCGAACTCGTGGCCTTAGAAGAGGACGCTCCTCCGCACGAAGACGACTAGAAAATGACTTCTTGGATGACGGGGTCCGATGTCCCTCCGAACGAGCCGGCATTCTAGTCCTCTCACCCGAAGAAACCGAAAGATGCTTCGAGTAAGCTCCTTGATCAAAAGCTCGCTCTCCAAGAGCCTTCCCAATGAACTCACTAAGTGAATTACAATTGTGATTGAACAAATGCATCCTCAATCATGGATTTAGCCTCTTGCTAAAATATTTGATCTTATCCGCCTCAAGACGGATAATCGACGAAGCAAATCAAGTAGTCCCCGAAACTTCTCAAGAATGGCAATAACACCCTCGCCCTCGACGGGTTCGGGGTTCAAAACCTCGACAACTTGGCTTCACGAAGTGGAGCCGATAATATCTCTCTAACATGAGGGTCTTGAACTCACTCCAACCACAATCGCGATCGGTGGGTTTCACTAAAGCCACCAAGAATAAGCACCCTTACTCAAGTAGTAAGCCGCTACCGCCACTTTACTCTCCTCCTGACACCGAACCATGTCGAAGAGTTTATCAAAATGCTCGAGCCAATGAACAATATCACCGGTTCCGACGAACCCTCAAAAGTAGGCGGCATCCGACGAGAGATATCGTTAACAATCGATTCACTCCTCCGGTCTGTCCATGAAATGGCACTGCATCCTCATTGCGGTGGACCACGAACCATCGAGGTCTGCATGGTCTCCACTATCCGCGTCATCTGAGTCATCTGGGCCATCATGCCCTGCATAAATATGAATGGATCAACCCGGACACCTTCCGAGTGAGATGCCTCTCGGGTACGACTCCCTGACAGTGAATGGTTATCCGCTGATGAATGGGTAGCCTCGCTATTTGATGAATTAATGATATCCCTCGCGAACGTGAGGGCAGGCATACGAGATCCCGGGTTCGGCCCGCACCGCGCCTCTTCCCTGCGTCCTCGACGACTCTATCCATCTTGAAGTAGGAAAGTCACATGATGATTATAGATTCCGCATGAATATCGCATTATGATTACGTTACAGAGTGACAATAATGAGCATACACGCTCTAACACAATGAATGCATTAATGATTTAATGAAATGATCATCGACATTATGTCAGAGTATGATAAGACCGTATGAAACATTAAATGAGGTAACATGATTGCCTGATGAAATTCCTGAAATGATTACCTTGAACAAGTTAACAAGGTTGAAAATTCGATCCTCAAGATCAACAACTGAACCGTGAGATGGGCTGAATGATTAATGAAGTAACTGAACAATGAGATTGACTGAATGAGGAATGATTTAACTGAGCAATGAGATTGGTGACGGCGAGTGAATTAGCTAAACGATGAGATTAATTGAGTGATGAATGAATTAGCTGAACGGTGAGGTTAATTGAGTGATGAACGAAGCAACTGAGTAATTGATATTGACTGAATGATGAATGAATTAACTGAGTGATGAATTGACTGAGTAATGATATTGACTGAGTAATGAATGAATTAACATAATCGACAAGATCAGCATGACGATTGAGGATTATTAACCGATGAATGAGTTGATCCTTAATGCTTACATAAGCCACACGTGTCCCAAAACAATTAGTCATGAATCAATCATAACACTAATATCACATATAGGTTTCAACAAGGCACGAACAATTAATGACAAGATGAATGTATGAACATAAAGAGAATCGAGTCCTTACACAGGTCATACGAAGCTTCGAGGTCTCGCGATACTAGTCTTCACTGACGACGACTCGACGAATGAATGACTCGTGCAGTCGCACTAATATTACGACTCACAAAACCTGACTGACTAGATTGTCATAACCTGACAATCCCACTACTACCGCGACGGTAGGAACACATAACTCACATCTCAGGGTATTACACAACCCAAATCTGATACCATTTACGTAACACCCCAAATCCTATTAGGTTATTACGGCCGTGGACCCCACACCAGAGATCCACCGCACAAACATGACTATAATACATTAAATTAAACAACAAGGGAAAATCATAGACCCAACCAGGAAATCCGACACAATATACCGATAAGGAATTTCAACGACAAAAGTGGCCTACATGGCCAAAATGAAATACACGGCATCCACGAACATCCGTTGGGTAATACAACACGACAACAATCGACAAGACCGGAGTACACTCCAACCGATCGACCAACAATGAACAACTCGGACTAGTATCGCTCGAATGCCTCGTCGCCAACGCCATGCCCCTGTGTCTCAACTCTCTCCTCGAAATCAACTAAAACATGAAAACATGTTCCGCCCACGGTCGATCATCCGAGATAATGAACATCAAATACATGTATAACATGATATGCATCCAAAGGCGTAATGAAACGGTACAATGATAATAATAGTACGAGATGCTCACAAACCAATGTAATAACCGAGCATTCGTGAAATACTATGCCCACGGCATACTATTAATACCTGTTCGACAGGTTAGAACATAAATGCCCAACGGCGAATCAAAATCTCAGAATATCGCAATGAATTACACAACATGAATCCATCAAGAACTGAATTAAACATGAATCACAATGCCCGAAGGCCCCAATGAAATTATCAAGACAATCACAAAGGCCTGAAAGCCACTCAGCCGAAGCTGTCAAATATCACATTCACATGAAACCGGAATAGCCCGAAGCTATAATTAATGAGGGCTAATAAGGTCGTAACCACGACCGTGACCTACTGAGTTGTAGGTGTTGGGAAGCCAACCGCGGAGGTCCAAGCCCCAAACTTACCCATAAGGTCATAAACGCGACCGTGACCTACTAAGTTGTAGGTGTTGGGAAGCCAACCGCGAAGGTTCAAGCCCCAAGCTTACCCATAAGGTCATAAACGCGACCGTGACCTACTAAGTTGTAGGTGTTGGGAAACCAACCGCGAAGGTTCAAGCCCCAAGCTTACCCATAAGGTCATAAACGCGACCGTGACCTACTAAGTTGTAGGTGTTGGGAAACCAACCGCGAAGGTTCAAGCCCCAAGCTTACCCATAAGATCATAAACACGACCGTGACCTACTGAGTTGTAGGTGTTGGGAAGCCAACCGCGAAGGTTCAAGCCCCAAACTTACCCATGATAAGCATTAGCCGAGACTAGCCTCCAAAAATATAATAAATCACAAATGACAACGATTCGTAGATTACCGAATTCGTGAGAATGATAGTGTGCTACCTTGAGTCGGCCAACAAGATAACAATGATGCAGCGGATGATTCCATGAATGATTGAGTGTTTCGATTACCTTAGAACGGCAAATCGATAAGAGTAATATGATGAATGATTGAATATCTCGATTTGCCTTAGAAAGGTCAATTGATAATAATGATATAATGAATGATTGAACATTTGATTTGCACGAGAACGCCAATCGATAACAATGATATGAAGGATACCTCGGCACCTTTAATCGGTTACCGAAGCGTCGAAGATGAAAAATGAATACGCTAAAGCCTTTCAACGGCCAATACTGTTTTCATGACAATTCCAACAGAAATAACAATGATTTCAACGATGTTTTAGATTGACATCTATATGAACAACAAACGATACATCGATCCCGCGAACCGGCTATCGACAATGACATTAATAATGAGTATTACAATGCCTTGAATCGGCCGTTAACGAACAACAATGCCGTTTGGCAAAATTTCCTAAGGTATCGTATCGAACGATCTCTTGATATCAATGAATTCATGAAGAGACTAAGTCTCGAATGATACAACACATCTATACACATACATGATGACATTAGCTCAATGATTCGTACTTGTATAAAACTTGCGTCATTCGGTAGTCGAGGAAGTCCTTGGACTAACAAAGTCCTTAATAGGGAATACCGCCACTCGAACAACCTTGAATTACACAAGCACCAACAATTCGCTTAATATATGAATCAAACACGAATATAACGAACTCAAACGTCGATACGATTAAACTAAGTCCATAGAGGCATTAAATCAAACACGTTGTATCCAAACTCCGATTGTTTACAATCAAACCTTAATATACCAATATCAAATCCCCAAGAAGTGTTTCAAACCAACAAAACATCTCCAAAGCGATCAATAATCCGTTATGAATATCCAAAACGTGATTATAACAACAATTAGTCGAAAATCCCCAATTCCAACTCGATTTTCAAGGTGTTCTCGAATAATTCCTCAATAATCCAATGAATCCTTATACAAACTCATAATCATATACATATCCCTTCATATATCATGATTATAACGTCCAAAACATCCTATTTCAACACAAAATCGAAGTCCAAAGTGTTGAAGGAATTACCTCTTGATGATCCAAGTGCTTTAACCCGAAGAATACGCGTTAGATTGATTATCCGGGCTTCACGATCGAAAGGAGATGAAGAAAATCAAACACCCAAATGATTTGTGAAGGAAAAACCCTCCCTCAAGCCTTATCTCTCGGTTGAAGGTGAAGAAAATGCGAAAAATGGTGAAATGATGAAAAAATGAATTTATAGGGGTTGATGCTGCGGACACGGCCGTGCCGATCGGCACGGTCGTGTCGCGCATACCGGCGATTGGCGACAGTGACTCGACCGTGTCCGGATTGACACGGTCGCGGCCGAGGCCTTCCGATAGCGACTAACCGGCCGACTCGGCATGACTCGACCGTGTCCCGGGACACGGTCGGGCGTGTCGGCGATCGTTCGAGCCTATCCGGAAGAGTACGGCACGGGCCGTGCGGGCGACGGTCGAGCCGGTCGGCGAAACTTCTGCATTTCGGACGAGCACGGCACGGCCGTGTCGGACGACACGGCCGAGTTGTCGGCGGTGATCGCCAAAATCAAACGACCAAAACTCTCTCGTCCGGACTCCGATTGACTCACCGTTTGAACCATTGGAAAGCTAAATCGATGCTCTATAATATTGCAAAGATTTAGAATTTTTGGAGTTACCAAAAATTAATGGTGATTTAACAAAGTCGAACTCATATGAGGAAAGTTGAAACTATGAACAATAACGATACACAACTCGGAGTTTTACGAACGGTGAACACGGTGAATGAACATGATTGATGAATGATTATAGTTGAGTGAAAATACACTGAGTGACAAATACAGACTGATAATTACTGAATGAAAATGAATGAATTACAACCGGGTATTACAACATATAGGAGCATTCTGGTAGAAATTCGTCCGATTCTGAAACAATTTTTCGGTTACGAAAATTGAGCTCCAAAAACTATGTATAAAACCGTAAAAAGATGCTCAAATTCCGCCCATTTGGTGATAGTTCATTTGAGAAAGACTGCATAAACAATCTTAGATCACATGTAGGAGCATTCTGGTAGAAATTCATCCGATTCTAAAACAATTTTTCGGTTACGAAAATTGAGCACCAAAAACTATGTATAAAACCGTAAAAAGAAGCTCAAATTCCGACCATTTGGTGATAGTTCATTCGAGAAAGACTGCATGAACAATCTTATATCACATGTAGGAGCATTCTGGTAGAAATTCGTCCGATTCGGAAACAATTTTTCGGTTACGAAAATTGGGCACCAAAAATAATGTATAAAACAGTAAAAAGAAGCTCAAATTCCGATCATTTAGTGATAGTTCATTCTAGAAAGACCGCATGAACAATCTTATATCACATGTAGGAGCATTCTCGTAGAAATTCATCCGATTCTAAACAATTTTTCGATTACGAAAATTGAGCACCAAAAACTATGTATAAAACCGTAAAAAGACGCTCAAATTCGACCATTTGGTGATAGTTCATTCGATAAAGACTGCATGAACAATCTTATATCACGTGTAGGAGAATTCAGGTAGAAATTCGTCCGATTCGGAAACAATTTTTCGGTTATGAAAATTGGGCACCAAAATTAATATATAAAACCGTAAAAAGAAGCTCAAATTCCGATCATTTAGTGATAGTTCATTCGAGAAAGACTGCATGAACAATCTTATATCACATGTAGGAGCATTCTGGTAGAAATTTGTCCGATTCTGAAACAATTTTTCGGTTACGAAAATTGAGCACCAAAAACTATGTATAAAACCGTAAAAAGACGCTCAAATTCCGACCATTTGGTGATAGTTCATTCGAGAAAGACTGCATGAACAATCTTATATCACATGTAGGAGCATTAAGTAGAAATTGGTCCGATTCTAAACAATTTTTGATTACGAAAATTGGGCACCAAAATTAATGTATAAAACCGTAAAAGAAGCTCAAATTCGATCATTTAGTGATAGTTCATTCGAGAAAGACCGCATGAACAATCTTATATCACATGTAGGAGCATTCGTAGAAATTCGTCCGATTCAAACAATTTTTCGGTTACGAAAATTGAGCACCAAAAACTATGTATAAAACCGTAAAAAGAAGCTCAAATTCCGACCATTTGGTGATAGTTCATTCGAGAAAGACTGCATGAACAATCTTATATCACATGTAGGAGCATTCTGGTAGAAATTCGTCCGATTCGGAAACAATTTTTCGGTTACGGAAATTGGGCACTAAAAATAATGTATAAAACCGTAAAAAGAAGCTCAAATTCCGATCATTTAATGATAGTTCATTTGAGAAAGACTGCATTAACAATCTTATATCACATGTAGGAGCATTCTGGTAGAAATTCGTCCGATTCTGAAACAATTTTTCGGTTACGAAAATTGAGCACCAAAAACTATGTATAAAACCGTAAAAAGACGCTCAAATTCCGACCATTTGGTGATAGTTCATTCGAGAAAGACTGCATAAACAATCTTAGATCACATGTAGGAGCATTCTGGTAGAAATTCATCCGATTCTAAAACAATTTTGATTCTACGAAAATTGAGCACAAAAAACTATGTATAAAACCGTAAAAAGAAGCTCAAATTCCGACCATTTGGTGATAGTTCATTCGAGAAAGACTACATGAACAATCTTATATCACATGAAGGAGCATTCTGGTAGAAATTCATCCGATTCGGAAACAATTTTTCGGTTACGAAAATTGGGCACAAAAATTAATGTATAAAACCGTAAAAAGAAGCTCAAATTCCGATCATTTAGTGATAGTTCATTCGAGAAAGACTGCATGAACAATCTTATATCACATATAGGAGCATTATGGTAGAAATTCGTCCGATTCTGAAACAATTTTTCGGTTACGAAAATTGAGCTCCAAAAACTATGTATAAAACCGTAAAAAGATGCTCAAATTCCGCCCATTTGGTGATAGTTCATTTGAGAAAGACTGCATAAACAATCTTAGATCACATGTAGGAGCATTCTGGTAGAAATTCATCCGATTCTAAAACAATTTTTCGGTTACGAAAATTGAGCACCAAAAACTATGTATAAAACCGTAAAAAGAAGCTCAAATTCCGACCATTTGGTGATAGTTCATTCGAGAAAGACTGCATGAACAATCTTATATCACATGTAGGAGCATTCTGGTAGAAATTCGTCCGGTCGGAAACAATTTTGATTCTGAAAATTGGGCACCAAAATTAATGTATAAAACCGTAAAAAGAAGCTCAAATTCGATCATTTAGTGATAGTTCATTCGAGAAAGACTGCATGAACAATCTTATATCACATGTAGGAGCATTCGGTAGAAATTCGTCCGATTCAAACAATTTTTGATTCTGAAAATTGAGCACCAAAACTATGTATAAAACCGTAAAAGAAGCTCAAATTCGACCATTTGGTGATAGTTCATTCGAGAAAGACGCATGAACAATCTTATATCACATGTAGGAGCATTCTGGTAGAAATTCGTCCGATTCGGAAACAATTTTTCGGTTACGGAAATTGGGCACTAAAAATAATGTATAAAACCGTAAAAAGAAGCTCAAATTCCGATCATTTAATGATAGTTCATTTGAGAAAGACTGCATTAACAATCTTATATCACATGTAGGAGCATTCTGGTAGAAATTCGTCCGATCTCAAACAATTTTTGATTCACGAAAATTGAGCACCAAAACTATGTATAAAACCGTAAAAAGACGCTCAAATTCCGACCATTTGGTGATAGTTCATTCGAGAAAGACTGCATAAACAATCTTAGATCACATGTAGGAGCATTCTGGTAGAAATTCATCCGATTCTAAAACAATTTTTCGGTTACGAAAATTGAGCACAAAAAACTATGTATAAAACCGTAAAAAGAAGCTCAAATTCCGACCATTTGGTGATAGTTCATTCGAGAAAGACTACATGAACAATCTTATATCACATGAAGGAGCATTCTGGTAGAAATTCATCCGATTCGGAAACAATTTTTCGGTTACGAAAATTGGGCACAAAAATTAATGTATAAAACCGTAAAAAGAAGCTCAAATTCCGATCATTTAGTGATAGTTCATTCGAGAAAGACTGCATGAACAATCTTATATCACATGTAGGAGCATTCTGGTAGAAATTTGTCCGATTCTGAAACAATTTTTGATTCTGAAAATTGAGCACCAAAAACTATGTATAAAACCGTAAAAAGACGCTCAAATTCCGACCATTTGGTGATAGTTCATTCGAGAAAGACTGCATGAACAATCTTATATCACATGTAGGAGCATTCTGGTAGAAATTCGTCCGATTCGGAAACAATTTTTCGGTTACGAAAATTGGGCACCAAAATTAATGTATAAAACCGTAAAAAGAAGCTCAAATTCTGATCATTTAGTGATAGTTCATTCGAGAAAGACTGCATGAACAATCTTATATCACATGTAGGAGCATTCTGGTAGAAATTCGTCCGATTCTGAAACAATTTTTCGGTTACGAAAATTGAGCACCAAAAACTATGTATAAAACCGTAAAAAGACGCTCAAATTCCGACCATTTGGTGATAGTTCATTCGAGAAAGACTGCATGAACAATCTTATATCACATGTAGGAGCATTCTGGTAGAAATTCGTCCGATTCGGAAACAATTTTCGATTCTGAAAATTGGGCACCAAAATTAATGTATAAAACCGTAAAAAGAAGCTCAAATTCGATCATTTAGTGATAGTTCATTCGAGAAAGACTGCATGAACAATCTTATATCACATGTAGGAGCATTCTGTAGAAATTCGTCCGATTCTCAAACAATTTTTGATTACGAAAATTGAGCACCAAAACTATGTATAAAACCGTAAAAGATGCTCAAATTCCGCCCATTTGGTGATAGTTCATTTGAGAAAGATCGCATACACAATCTTAGATCACATGTAGGAGCATTCTGGTAGAAATTCATCCGATTCTAAAACAATTTTTCGGTTACGAAAATTGAGCACCAAAAACTATGTATAAAACCGTAAAAAGAAGCTCAAATTCCGACCATTTGGTGATAGTTCATTCGAGAAAGACTGCATGAACAATCTTATATCACATGTAGGAGCATTCTGGTAGAAATTAGTCGATTCGAAACAATTTTTCGGTTACGAAAATTGGGCACCAAAAATAATGTATAAAACCGTAAAAAGAAGCTCAAATTCCGATCATTTAGTGATAGTTCATTCTAGAAAGACTGCATGAACAATCTTATATCACATGTAGGAGCATTCTGGTAGAAATTCATCCGATTCTGAAACAATTTTTCGGTTACGAAAATTGAGCACCAAAAACTATGTATAAAACCGTAAAAAGACGCTCAAATTCTGACCATTTGGTGATAGTTCATTCGATAAAGACGCATGAACAATCTTATATCACGTGTAGGAGAATTCAGTAGAAATTCGTCCGATTCGGAAACAATTTTTCGGTTATGAAAATTGGGCACCAAAATTAATATATAAAACCGTAAAAGAAGCTCAAATTCGATCATTTAGTGATAGTTCATTCGAGAAAGACTGCATGAACAATCTTATATCACATGTAGGAGCATTCGGTAGAAATTTGTCCGATTCTCAAACAATTTTTGATTCTGAAAATTGAGCACCAAAAACTATGTATAAAACCGTAAAAAGACGCTCAAATTCCGACCATTTGGTGATAGTTCATTCGAGAAAGACCGCATGAACAATCTTATATCACATGTAGGAGCATTACGGTAGAAATTCGTCCGATTCGGAAACAATTTTCGATTCTGAAAATTGGGCACCAAAATTAATGTATAAAACCGTAAAAGAAGCTCAAATTCGATCATTTAGTGATAGTTCATTCGAGAAAGACCGCATGAACAATCTTATATCACATGTAGGAGCATTACGGTAGAAATTCGTCCGGTCTCAAACAATTTTTCGATTCACGAAAATTGAGCACCAAAACTATGTATAAAACCGTAAAAGAAGCTCAAATTCCGACCATTTGGTGATAGTTCATTCGAGAAAGACTGCATGAACAATCTTATATCACATGTAGGAGCATTACAGTAGAAATTAAGTCCGATTCGAAACAATTTTTGATTACGGAAATTGGGCACTAAAAATAATGTATAAAACCGTAAAAGAAGCTCAAATTCGATCATTTAATGATAGTTCATTTGAGAAAGACTGCATTAACAATCTTATATCACATGTAGGAGCATTACGGTAGAAATTCGTCCGATTCAAACAATTTTTGATTCTGAAAATTGAGCACCAAAAACTATGTATAAAACCGTAAAAAGACGCTCAAATTCCGACCATTTGGTGATAGTTCATTCGAGAAAGACTGCATAAACAATCTTAGATCACATGTAGGAGCATTCTGGTAGAAATTCATCCGATTCTAAAACAATTTTTCGGTTACGAAAATTGAGCACAAAAAACTATGTATAAAACCGTAAAAAGAAGCTCAAATTCCGACCATTTGGTGATAGTTCATTCGAGAAAGACTACATGAACAATCTTATATCACATGAAGGAGCATTCTGGTAGAAATTCATCCGATTCGGAAACAATTTTGATTCACGAAAATTGGGCACAAAAATTAATGTATAAAACCGTAAAAAGAAGCTCAAATTCCGATCATTTAGTGATAGTTCATTCGAGAAAGACTGCATGAACAATCTTATATCACATATAGGAGCATTATGGTAGAAATTCGTCCGATTCTGAAACAATTTTTCGGTTACGAAAATTGAGCTCCAAAAACTATGTATAAAACCGTAAAAAGATGCTCAAATTCCGCCCATTTGGTGATAGTTCATTTGAGAAAGACTGCATAAACAATCTTAGATCACATGTAGGAGCATTCTGGTAGAAATTCATCCGATTCTAAAACAATTTTTCGGTTACGAAAATTGAGCACCAAAAACTATGTATAAAACCGTAAAAAGAAGCTCAAATTCCGACCATTTGGTGATAGTTCATTCGAGAAAGACTGCATGAACAATCTTATATCACATGTAGGAGCATTCTGGTAGAAATTCGTCCGATTCGGAAACAATTTTTTCGGTTACGAAAATTGGGCACCAAAAATAATGTATAAAACCGTAAAAAGAAGCTCAAATTCCGATCATTTAGTGATAGTTCATTCTAGAAAGACTGCATGAACAATCTTATATCACATGTAGGAGCATTCTGGTAGAAATTCATCCGATTCTGAAACAATTTTTCGGTTACGAAAATTGAGCACCAAAAACTATGTATAAAACCGTAAAAAGACGCTCAAATTCTGACCATTTGGTGATAGTTCATTCGATAAAGACTGCATGAACAATCTTATATCACGTGTAGGAGAATTCTGGTAGAAATTCGTCCGATTCGGAAACAATTTTTCGGTTATGAAAATTGGGCACCAAAATTAATATATAAAACCGTAAAAAGAAGCTCAAATTCCGATCATTTAGTGATAGTTCATTCGAGAAAGACTGCATGAACAATCTTATATCACATGTAGGAGCATTCTGGTAGAAATTTGTCCGATTCTGAAACAATTTTTCGGTTACGAAAATTGAGCACCAAAAACTATGTATAAAACCGTAAAAAGACGCTCAAATTCCGACCATTTGGTGATAGTTCATTCGAGAAAGACTGCATGAACAATCTTATATCACATGTAGGAGCATTCTGGTAGAAATTCGTCCGATTCGGAAACAATTTTTCGGTTACGAAAATTGGGCACCAAAATTAATGTATAAAACCGTAAAAAGAAGCTCAAATTCTGATCATTTAGTGATAGTTCATTCGAGAAAGACTGCATGAACAATCTTATATCACATGTAGGAGCATTCTGGTAGAAATTCGTCCGATTCTGAAACAATTTTTCGGTTACGAAAATTGAGCACCAAAAACTATGTATAAAACCGTAAAAAAAATGCTCAAATTCCGACCATTTGGTGATAGTTCATTCGAGAATGACTGCATGAACAATCTTATATCACATGTAGGAGCATTCTGGTAGAAATTCGTCCGATTCGGAAACAATTTTTCGGTTACGAAAATTGGGCACCAAAAATAATGTATAAAACCGTAAAAAGAAGCTAAATGTAACACCCCAAACTAGGCGGATATTACAGTGCCGTAGATCCCCAACTGGGACCCACCAGGCAATGAAAATGAATGAATTACACAAGATAAATGTAGTACCGAACTACATTACAACAATAATTACTCCGATGAGGAGTTTAGTTACAACACACCAGGACAATACCGAATACTAGTGTATTTTATATGAAGATAAAATACACAACACTGAATGAAACGGAGTATTCAAATGAAAGTCTGCAGCGGAAAATAAAGGACAATAACATGAATAACTGAAAGATCGGGCCCCCCTACTAGTATCACTAGGACTCCTCGACATCAACATGCTATTCCCGTGCGTTTGCCTTGCCATGACCTGAAAAACAAAATCCCCAAACGGGGTCAGTTACAAAGAACAACAATCCTCAAGGGTTGAAAATACACAATCATGATTATATCTGAAGTTATGAAATATCTTGTCGAAACATACGCAATCAAACATGCTATATGAGTCAACTAACAGTACGGCTCAAAGGGTGGCGCCACACTACGCCCGGGATGGAAATGTGTCCGTGCACAAGCCACCAACGAGTATCGATCAAATACACGTGTGGTCTTGTACCTAATCAGTCTCACGAGACAATATGACCCGTGTGCACAGTCCAATGTATCACTCCCAATACATGACCATCACGTGCCCGACATGAAAATCCAACACATACCAACCGGCACGCCAGTATGACCCGGAATGCCACGATATAACAAAAGTGACATCGAAAATGAATAATGACTCACCGAGGTGGAATGGTAATAAAAAAAATGACAACTCAATGAAAAGATTGGAACCGTCGTTCCTTATGACTGAAGTAATTTATTGACAACAACAAGTTTTGATACGGTTAATATAATGATGAATGAGTTATGATTATGAATGAACAACAACAAAAGGTATGAATATCCTTTTAACCGAGTGAGAATTAACTTACAAAATACCGATGAAGAAAGTCCTTCCACGAACAAATGTCCTAAATGAAGTGTCGGTCGCACGAACAACCTTAATTCAATACAATTACCGACAATCCGATCAATATACGAATTAAACACGAATATAACGAACTCAAAACGTCGATACGATTAAACTAAGTTCATTGGGGCATTATATCGAATACGTTGTGGCCAAACTCCGATTGTTTACAACTAAACCTCAACAATACCAACCTCAAATCCCCAAGAAGTGTTTCAAACCAATAAAACATCTCCAATACATTCAATAATCCGATATGAATATCCAAAAACGTGATTATAACAACAATTAGTCGAAAATCCCCAATTCCAACTCGATATTCAAGGTGTTCTTGAATAATTCCTCAATAATCCAATGAATCCTTATACAAACTCATAATCATATACATATCCCTTCATATAACATGATTATAACGTCCAAAACATCATATCTCAACACAAAATCGAAGTCCAAAGTGTTGAAGGAATTACCTCTTGAAGATTCAAGTACTTTAATCCGAAGAACACGCGTTAGATTGATTATCCGGGCTTCAC
The DNA here is from genome assembly GCA_033398695.1 of Orobanche coerulescens. Classification (NCBI taxonomy): domain Eukaryota; kingdom Viridiplantae; phylum Streptophyta; class Magnoliopsida; order Lamiales; family Orobanchaceae; genus Orobanche; species Orobanche coerulescens. Next base: position 55,562 of record JAWKAU010000290.1, read on the forward strand.
GATCGAAAGGAGATGAAGAAAAATCAACCACCCAAATGATAATTGATGAAGAAAACTCTCCCTCAAGCTTATCTCTCTCGTAAGAAGGTGGAAAAGATGAAAAAAATGAGCTGAAATGTTCAAAAAACCAATTTAAAGGGGTTGACTACCCTGCCGGACACGGCCCGTGCCGATCGGCACGGTCGTGTCGCATACTGGCCGACGGTGACCGGCGATGTCTGCCGCCACGGTCGCGGCGCGGAGGGCCTTCGAAAGTGACCCGTCCGACGGCGACTTCGGCATGACTCGGCCGTGCAGCAGGACACGGTCGGGCGTTGCCGGCGATCGGTCGCTTATCCGGAAGAGTCCGACTCGGCCGTGCGAGCGACACGGTCGGGTCTGAAGCGAGACGGCATTTTCCGGACGAAATGCGGCACGGGCCGTCTCGGGCGACACGGCCGAGTTCGTTCGGCGATGATCGGCAATAAGCGAAAAATGAGCGGTTGAGCTAAAACGACCATAACTCTCTCGTCCGGACTCCGATTGACTCACCGTTTGAACCATTGGAAAGCTAACTCGATGCTCTATAATATTGCAAAGATTTAGAATTTTTGGAGTTACCAAAAATTAATGGTGATCTAACAAAGTCGCACTCATATGAGGAAAGTTGAAATAATGAACAATAACGATACACAACTCGAAGTTTCTCCGAACGGTGAACACGGGTGAATGAACATGATTGATGAATGATTATAAATGAGTGAAAATCCACTGAGTGACAATCACCGAATGAAATTACTGAATGATAATGACTGAATTACAACCGGGTATTACATACACCCCCCCTTAAAAGAGTTTCGTCCCCGAAACTAAGGGTCAAACAACTCGGGATAACCCTCCCGCATACTATCCTCGGTTTCCCAAGTAGCCTCTTCGACTCCGTGTCTAGACCACTGAATCTTGACCAAAGGAATCGACTTATTTCTCAATTGTTTGATTCGCCGCTCCAACACTCGTACAGGACGCTCCTCGTACGAATGATCATCCGCGATCTCGATTTCGTCGAACTGAAGTATGTGGCTCGGGTCGGCAACATACTTCCGCAACTGAGAGACATGAAACACATTATGAATTCGGCTCAAAGCCGGAGGTAACGCCAATCGATAAGCTAACTCGCCTACTCGATCCAAAATTTCAAACGGTCCAATGGATCTCGGACTCAACTTCCCCCGTTTTCCGAAACGGAAAATACCTCGACTTGGGGATACCTTGACCAAAACATGGTCACCCGTCTCGAACTCTAGTGGTCGACGACGATTATCTGCATATGATTTACGCCGACTCGAAATTTGTCAACATACGACTCTTGATCAAAGCTACCTTCTCCCGGGCGGCTATAAGCATATCGGGCTCGGTGCCGATTGATCCTGATAAGTCATCCCAACATAAAGGAGATCGACAACGACGACCGTGCAAGGACTCGTAAGGTGCCATTTTAATGGAGGCATGCCAACTATTATTATACGTGAACTCGATCAGTGGTAGTTGTGCTTCCCAATCGTCCTTCCAATCGAGGACGCATGCCCTCAACATGTCCTCTAATGTCTGAATAGTTCTCTCTGATTGTCCGTCGGACTGAGGATGAAAGGCAGTACTGAGATTAAGCTGAGTTCCCATAGCACGATGAACTGATTTCCAAAAATGTGACACAAACCGTCTGTCAAGATCGGAAACGATACTTTTAGGAGTACCGTGCAGTCTCACTATCTCTTTGATGAATAACTGGGCAAGTCTCTCGGGACCCCAAGTATCCTTAATCTCAAGAAAATGAGTTGATTTAGTTAAGCGGTCCACAATCACCCAGATTGTATTCATGCCACGACGACTCGTCGGCAACTCGTGATGAAATCCATAGAAATGTCTTCCCACTTACACAATTGAACAGGGAGAGGTTTCACATACCCATCGCCGATGTTCAATCTTGACTTGTTGGCAAGTTAAGCATCTCGAAACAAATTCGCGACTTCTCGCTTCATATTACTCCACCGGTAATTTTGTTTCAAGTCCTTGTACATCTTCTTGGACCCCGGATGAACAGAATAAGGTGTAGCATGAGCTTCTCTCAAAATAGAGTTTTTCAACTCGTCATTCGCCGGTACACAACCGGTTCTTAAACCTCAAAAGTCCATCCTCGTGGACCACGAATACAGGGGCTTTCCCCTGAGCCACATCTTCACGGATGCGCAACAATGAAGGGTCTGAACTCTGATTCTCTCTGATTACCTCCTCAAGTGACGATGAAATCTCTAACATACAAAGATGTCCCTGAACTCGAAGCGGACCTCGATCTCGGGTCTAAGGAATTCCTGCTGAAGCTCCTTCTGAACTGTTAAACGAGCAAGCATCTGCTCCTGAACGGACTTACGACTCAAGGCGTTGGCGACAACGTTCGCCTTGCCCAGGTGGTAAAGGATCTCGATATCAAAATCTTTGATTAGTTCCAACCACCACCTCTGTCGCATATTTAACTCCTTGTGAGTAAATATATCCTTCAACTCTTGTGATTGGTGAATAACTGAAAGGTGACGCCATAAAGGTAACGACGCCAAATCCCCAACGCGAAAACCACGGCTGCTAGCTCCAGGTCGTGGGTTGGATAATTGACCAACTATTCCGAGGAAACATCGGATTTACTTAATATCTTTCGGAGGTTGCCAATCTCGGATAGTCTCCGTCTTCTGAGGGTCGACACGAACTCTGTCAGATAAAATTACATGTCCGAGAAAGTCACCTCGGACCTCCAGAACTCACATTTGGAAAACTTTCCATAAAGTTGTTCTCGTCTCAACACGTCGAGAACCTGATGAAGACGTACCTCGTGTTCCTCTTGGCTACGAGAATAAATCAAAATGTCATCGATGAAGACAACAACAAACTGATCTAAAAAGTCGATGAAAACCCGATTCATTAACTCCATGAATACCGCAGGTGCAATAGTTAGCCCGAACGGCATAACTACGAACTCATAATGACCATAGCGTGTACGAAACGCTGTCCTCGATATCCGACTCTCGAATCCATGGCTGGTGATATCCGGATCTTAAGTCGATCTTGGAAAATAAAGCTCCTGAAGTTGATCTAAAAGATCATCAATACGAGTAAAGGATACTACTCTTGATCATCACCTGTTCAACTCACGGTAATCGATACACAAGCGAAAAGAACTATCATTCTTCTTGACAAAGCGGACTGGTGCTCCCCACGGGGGCGTACTCGGTTGGATACAACCTTCCTCGAACTATTCCTCAAGTTGAATCTTCAACTCCTGCATTACAGTCGGGGCCATCCGATACGGTGCCTTCGATAAAGGGGCGTCTGGCTCCAACTCACTCCTGAATTCCCTTACTCTATGTGAAGGCAACCAGATAACTCGCGGAAATACATCGTCAATCGATGACAATGATACCACGAATGATTGAACATTTGATTGCCCTAGAATGGTCAATCGATAAAAAGAGATACCAATAATGATTGAACAACTCGATTGCCTTAGAAAGGCCAATCGATGAAGATGATACAAGGAATGTTTGAATAACTCGATTGCCTTTGAAAGGCCAATCGATGAAAATGATACAATGAATGATTGAATGACTCGATTGTCTTAGAAAAGCCAATCGATGGAAATGATACAAGGAATGATTGAATAACTCGATTGCCTTAGAAAGGTCAATCGATGAAAATGATACAATGAATGATTGAATGACTCGATTGTCTTAGAAAAGCCAATCGATGGAAATGATACAAGAAATGATTGAATAACTCGATTGCCTTAGAAAGGTCAATCGATGAAAATGATACAATGAATGATTGGATAGTTCGATTGCGGAATTTCTCTGCTTCCGCCATAATAAAATTTCTACTGGAACAACGGGGATTACTTCCCTGAAGCACACATTCGACAACCAACGACGGAAAGATAGCGACCAAACGCTAACAAGCCCTGAGGATAGTATCAAGACGGTTAAGCCAACTAATACCGAAAATTACATCGTCCTAAGATAAGTTCACCACGATTAGATCCATCAACCAATCGCGGTCATTAAGCTTAATTCGGTATGATTCCGAAAATTCTTCTATCGTCAGGTAGACCGATGGTATGAGGTCCACAAGCAATAGGACTATCCCGAAATAAGTCTATTCAAGCATGATTCGAAAATGAATGAATGCGGTGTACCACAATCAAAAGGCACACACAAGTTGAAATAAAATTACGAGTATACCTGAAATCATTCGGGCCGCCGGATCGTCGATCCTCCTCATCATATAAATCTGGGACTTGCCGGCCCCGAACGGACGCTCCGTCGATAAATACGAGCTCCAACTCTATTTGCTTCCAGTGTCTTAAGCAGCGTTGACAAAGCGGTCCCGATTGAAAGGCCGATTGCTTGAACTGAGATGCCGCGAGCCGACTTGGAGTCCCTTCGGCAAAAACGGGCCTTATGCCGAAATTCCCACAATTATAGCACGTGATAGACGGTTTGGACACTCGGTGCTGAAATGACCCGGCGTTCCACAATTGAAATAGGTGATGGCGGGCGGCGCTCGGGAATGAGATCCGCACGATTATGCGTCGTAGGAGGTCGCTCGAAGCGATAAGACTCGCACGAGGCTTCTTGAAGTTGTTGACCGCCTTCGGGTTGATTACGCCGTTGATTTCTTGGCCGACAAATGAAGGTTGTTGTTCAAGACTTTCCTTAGCGGTGGCTCATACGGAGAGTTCTCTCGATTAATCCGGTCGAGTGGCGCAATGATGATTGAGCAAGCGCACATGGGTCATCATGGCACGCATAAAAGTGAGTGGATCAACCCGAACATCATCGATCGAGCCGAGTCACAGGCACGATTTCCGGCGGCAGTGATTATTTCTCGGGTTTCGGTCCGCACCGCGGCCTCTCCCCGTGCATCCCCTGAAAGCTCTCTCCATACTGAAGTAGGAAGGTCGCATAATGCTTATATTTCCCGCATGGTTAGCACGTTATGATTATGTCATGAGATGATGAAAATGAGTATACATGCTCTAACTTAGTGATTATATGAATGATTTACTGAAGTTACATGATTATCTGATGAAATTCTTGAAATGATTATCTTGAATAACTTAACAAGATTGATAATATGATCATCCAGATTGACAACTGAGTAATGAAATGAATTGAGTAATTAATGAGTTAACATGATCGTCCTGATTATTAACTGAGTAATGAAATGAATTAAGTGATTGATGAGTTAACATGATCATCCTAATCACAATGAATGATGATGTTTGAGGATTGTAAATTGATGAATGATGAATGAATGACTATTGCCAGAAATTATACCATGGCGTTAGAAATCTTACAGTTCTTTCGGTCTGATTGGCTCGGCATTTGCACAGGTCACACGTGACGCGAAAGTCTAATGATACTAGTATGATGACGATGATTTCAAATGATACATGACTCGGAAGGTAGTATTCAAAACCACTCTCCGATACCAACTCTGTAACACCCCAAACTAGGCGGATATTACAGTGCCGTAGATCCCCAACTGGGACCCACCAGGCAATGAAAATGAATGAATTACACAAGATAAATGTAGTACCGAACTACATTACAACAATAATTACTCCGATGAGGAGTTTAGTTACAACACACCAGGACAATACCGAATACTAGTGTATTTTATATGAAGATAAAATACACAACACTGAATGAAACGGAGTATTCAAATGAAAGTCTGCAGCGAAAAATAAAGGACAATAACATGAATAACTGAAAGATCGGGGCCCCCTACTAGTATCACTAGGACTCCTCGACATCAACATGCTATTCTCGTGCGTTTGCCTTGCCATAACCTGAAAAACAAAATCCCCAAACGGGGTCAGTTACAAAGAACAACAATCCTCAAGGGTTGAAAATACACAATCATGATTATATCTGAAGTTATGAAATATCTTGTCGAAACATACGCAATCAAACATGCTATATGAATCAACTAACAGTACGGCTCAAAGGGTGGCGCCACACTACGCCCGGGATGGAAATGTGTCCGTGCACAAGCCACCAATGAGTATCGATCAAATACATGTGTGGTCTTGTACCTAATCAGTCTCACGAGACAATATGACCCGTGTGCACAGTCCAATGTATCACTCCCAATACATGACCATCACGTGCCCGACATGAAAATCCAACACATACCAACCGGCACGCCAGTATGACCCGGAATGCCACGATATAACAAAAGTGACATCGAAAATGAATAATGACTCACCGAGGTGGAATGGTAATAAAAAAAAATGACAACTCAATGAAAAGATTGGAACCGTCGTTCCTTATGACTGAAGTAATTTATTGACAACAACAAGTTTTGATACGGTTAATATAATGATGAATGAGTTATGATTATGAATGAACAACAACAAAAGGTATGAATATCCTTTTAACCGAGTAAGAATTAACTTACAAAATACCGATGAAGAAAGTCCTTCCACGAACAAATGTCCTAAATGAAGTGTCGGTCGCACGAACAACCTTAATTCAATACAATTACCGACAATCCGATCAATATACGAATTAAACACGAATATAACGAGCTCAAAACGTCGATACGATTAAACTAAGTTCATTGGGGCATTATATCGAATACGTTGTGGCCAAACTCCGATTGTTTACAACTAAACCTCAACAATACCAACCTCAAATCCCCAAGAAGTGTTTCAAACCAATAAAACATCTCCAATACGTTCAATAATCCGATATGAATATCCAAAAACGTGATTATAACAACAATTAGTCGAAAATCCCCAATTCCAACTCGATATTCAAGGTGTTCTTGAATAATTCCTCAATAATCCAATGAATCCTTATACAAACTCGTAATCATATACATATCCCTTCATATAACATGATTATAACGTCCAAAACATCATATCTCAACACAAAATCGAAGTCCAAAGTGTTGAAGGAATTACCTCTTGAAGATTCAAGTACTTTAATCCGAAGAACACGCGTTAGATTGATTATCCGGGCTTCACGATCGAAAGGAGATGAAGAAAAATCAAACACCCAAATGATAATTGATGAAGAAAACTCTCCCTCAAGCTTATCTCTCTTGTAATAAGGTGGAAAAGATGAAAAAAATGAGCTGAAATGCTCAAAAAATCAATTTAAAGGGGTTGACTACCCTGCCGGACACGGCCCGTGCCGATCGGCACGGTCGTGTCGCACAACTGGCCGACAGCTGGCCGACAGGGACTCGACCGTGTCCTGCTTGACACGGTCATGGCGCGGAGGGCCTTCCGAAAGTGACCCGTCCGACAGCGACTCGGCATGACTCGACCGTGTCCTGGGACACGGTCGGGCGTCGATGGCCGATCGCTTATCCGAAGAGTCCGACTTCGCCGCCGCACGGCCACGGTCGGGTCCTGAGGCGAGACTTCGGCATTTTCCGACGAAAATGCACGGGCCGTGTCGGACGACACGGCCGAGTTCGTTCGGCAGTGATCGGCCAATAACTGAAAAATGAGCGGTTGAGCTAAAACGACCATAACTCTCTCGTCCGGACTCCGATTGACTCACCGTTTGAACCATTGGAAAGCTAGCTAGATGCTCTATAATATTGCAAAGATTTAGAATTTTTGGAGTTACCAAAAATTAATGGTGATCTAACAAAGTCGAACTCATATGAGGAAAGTTGAAATAATGAACAATAACGATACACAACTCGAAGTTTCTCCGAACGGTGAACACGGGTGAATGAACATGATTGATGAATGATTATAAATGAGTGAAAATCCACTGAGTGAGAATCACCGAATGAAATTACTGAATGATAATGACTGAATTACAACCGGGTATTACACTAAATTCCGATCATTTAGTGATAGTTCATTCGAGAAAGACTGCATGAACAATCTTATATCACATGTAGGAGCATTCTGGTAGAAATTCATCCGATTCTGAAACAATTTTTCGGTTACGAAAATTGAGCACCAAAAACTATGTATAAAACCGTAAAAAGACGCTCAAATTCCGACCATTTGGTGATAGTTCATTCGAGAAAGACTGCATGAACAATCTTATATCACGTGTAGGAGAATTCTGGTAGAAATTCGTCCGATTCGGAAACAATTTTTCGGTTACGAAAATTGGGCACCAAAATTAATGTATAAAACAGTAAAAAGAAGCTCAAATTACGATCATTTAGTGATAGTTCATTCGAGAAAGACTGCATGAACAATCTTATATCACATGTAGGAGCATTCTGGTAGAAATTTGTCCGATTCTGAAACAATTTTTCGGTTACGAAAATTGAGCACCAAAAACTATGTATAAAACCGTAAAAAGAAGCTCAAATTCCGACCATTTGGTGATAGTTCATTCGAGAAAGACTGCATGGACAATCTTATATCACATGTAGGAGCATTCTGGTAGAAATTCGTCCGATTCGGAAACAATTTTTCGGTTACGGAAATTGGGCACTAAAAATAATGTATAAAACCGTAAAAAGAAGCTCACATTCCGATCATTTAGTGATAGTTCATTTGAGAAAGACTGCATTAACAATCTTATATCACATGTAGGAGCATTCTAGTAGAAATTCGTCCGATTCTGAAACAATTTTTCGGTTACGAAAATTGAGCACCAAAAACTATGTATAAAACCGTAAAAAGACGCTCAAATTCCGACCATTTGGTGATAGTTCATTCGAGAAAGACTGCATAAACAATCTTAGATCACATGTAGGAGCATTCTGGTAGAAATTCATCCGATTCTAAAACAATTTTTCGGTTACGAAAATTGAGCACAAAAAACTATGTATAAAACCGTAAAAAGAAGCTCAAATTCCAACCATTTGGTGATAGTTCATTCAAGAAAGACTGCATGAACAATCTTATATCACATGAAGGAGCATTCTGGTAGAAATTCATTCGATTCGGAAACAATTTTTCGGTTACGAAAATTGGGCACCAAAATTAATGTATAAAACCGTAAAAAGAAGCTCAAATTCCGATCATTTAGTGATAGTTCATTCGAGAAAGACTACATGAACAATCTTATATCACATGTAGGAGCATTCTGGTAGAAATTCGTCCGATTCTGAAACAATTTTTCGGTTACGAAAATTGAGCACCAAAAACTATGTATAAAACCGTAAAAAGATGCTCAAATTCCGCCCATTTGGTGATAGTTCATTTGAGAAAGACTGCATAAACAATCTTAGATCACATGTAGGAGCATTCTGGTAGAAATTCATCCGATTCTACAACAATTTTTCGGTTACGAAAATTGAGCACCAAAAACTATGTATAAAACCGTAAAAAGAAGCTCAAATTCCGACCATTTGGTGATAGTTCATTCGAGAAAGACTGCATGAACAATCTTATATCACATGTAGGAGCATTCGTAGAAATTGGTCCGATTCGAAACAATTTTGATTCACGAAAATTGGGCACCAATAATAATGTATAAAACCGTAAAAAGAAGCTCAAATTCGATCATTTTGTGATAGTTCATTCGAGAAAGACTGCATGAACAATCTTATATCACATGTAGGAGCATTCTGGTAGAAATTCATCCGATTCTGAAATAATTTTTCGGTTACGAAAATTGAGCACCAAAAACTATGTATAAAACCGTAAAAAGACGCTCAAATTCGACCATTTGGTGATAGTTCATTCGAGAAAGACGCATGAACAATCTTATATCACGTGTAGGAGAATTCGTAGAAATTGTCCGATTCGGAAACAATTTTTGATTACGAAAATTGGGCACCAAAATTAATGTATAAAACCGTAAAAAGAAGCTCAAATTCGATCATTTAGTGATAGTTCATTCGAGAAAGACGCATGAACAATCTTATATCACATGTAGGAGCATTACGGTAGAAATTTGTCCGATTCTCAAACAATTTTTGATTCTGAAAATTGAGCACCAAAAACTATGTATAAAACCGTAAAAAGACGCTCAAATTCCGACCATTTGGTGATAGTTCATTCGAGAAAGACTGCATGAACAATCTTATATCACATGTAGGAGTATTCTGGTAGAAATTCGTCCGATTCGGAAACAATTTTTTGGTTACGAAAATTGGGCACCAAAATTAATGTATAAAACCGTAAAAAGACGCTCAAATTCCGACCATTTGGTGATAGTTCATTCGAGAAAGACTGCATGAACAATCTTATATCACATGTAGGAGTATTCTGGTAGAAATTCGTCCGATTCGAAACAATTTTTGATTCTGAAAATTGGGCACCAAAATTAATGTATAAAACCGTAAAAAAGCTCAAATTCTGATCATTTAGTGATAGTTCATTCGAGAAAGACGCATGAACAATCTTATATCACATGTAGGAGCATTACTCGTAGAAATTAAATCGATTCTCAAACAATTTTTGATTACGAAAATTGAGCACCAAAAACTATGTATAAAACCGTAAAAAGACGCTCAAATTCCGACCATTTGGTGATAGTTCATTCGAGAAAGACTGCATGAACAATCTTATATCACATGTAGGAGCATTCTGGTAGAAATTCATCCGATTCTAAAACAATTTTTCGGTTACGAAAATTGAGCACCAAAAACTATGTATAAAACCGTAAAAAGACGCTCAAATTCCGACCATTTGGTGATAGTTCATTCGAGAAAGACTGCATGAACAATCTTATATCACGTGTAGGAGAATTCTGGTAGAAATTCGTCCGATTCGGAAACAATTTTTCGGTTACGAAAATTGGGCACCAAAATTAATGTATAAAACCGTAAAAAGAAGCTCAAATTCCGATCATTTAGTGATAGCTCATTCGAGAAAGACTGCATGAACAATCTTATATCACATGTAGGAGCATTCTGGTAGAAATTCATCCGATTCTAAAACAATTTTTCGGTTACGAAAATTGAGCACCAAAAACTATGTATAAAACCGTAAAAAGACGCTCAAATTCCGACCATTTGGTGATAGTTCATTCGAGAAAGACTGCATGAACAATCTTATATCACATGTAGGAGTATTCTGGTAGAAATTCGTCCGATTCGGAAACAATTTTTTGGTTACGAAAATTGGGCACCAAAATTAATGTATAAAACCGTAAAAAGACGCTCAAATTCCGACCATTTGGTGATAGTTCATTCGAGAAAGACTGCATGAACAATCTTATATCACATGTAGGAGTATTCTGGTAGAAATTCGTCCGATTCGGAAACAATTTTTCGGTTACGAAAATTGAGCACCAAAATTAATGTATAAAACCGTAAAAAGAAGCTCAAATTCCGATCATTTAGTGATAGTTCATTCGAGAAAGACTGCATGAACAATCTTATATCACATGTAGGAGCATTCTGGTAGAAATTTGTCCGATTCTGAAACAATTTTTGATTCTGAAAATTGAGCACCAAAAACTATGTATAAAACCGTAAAAAGACGCTCAAATTCCGACCATTTGGTGATAGTTCATTCGAGAAAGACTGCATGAACAATCTTATATCACATGTAGGAGTATTCTGGTAGAAATTCGTCCGATTCGGAAACAATTTTTTGGTTACGAAAATTGGGCACCAAAATTAATGTATAAAACCGTAAAAAGACGCTCAAATTCCGACCATTTGGTGATAGTTCATTCGAGAAAGACTGCATGAACAATCTTATATCACATGTAGGAGTATTCTGGTAGAAATTCGTCCGATTCGGAAACAATTTTTCGGTTACGAAAATTGGGCACCAAAATTAATGTATAAAACCGTAAAAAAAAGCTCAAATTCTGATCATTTAGTGATAGTTCATTCGAGAAAGACTGCATGAACAATCTTATATCACATGTAGGAGCATTCTGGTAGAAATTCATCCGATTCTAAAACAATTTTTCGGTTACGAAAATTGAGCACCAAAAACTATGTATAAAACCGTAAAAAGACGCTCAAATTCCGACCATTTGGTGATAGTTCATTCGAGAAAGACTGCATGAACAATCTTATATCACGTGTAGGAGAATTCTGGTAGAAATTCGTCCGATTCTGAAACAATTTTTCGTTTACGAAAATTGGGCACCAAAATAATGTATAAAACCGTAAAAAGAAGCTCAAATTCCGATCATTTAGTGATAGTTCATTTGAGAAAGACTGCATGAACAATCTTATATCACATGTAGGAGCATTCTGGTAGAAATTAGTCCGATTCTGAAACAATTTTCCGGTTACGAAAATTGAGCACCAAAAATAATGTATAAAACCGTAAAAAGAAGCTCAAATTCCGATCATTTAATGATAGTTCATTCGAGAAAGACTGCATGAACAATCTTATATCACATGTAGGAGCATTCTGGTAGAAACTCGTCCGATTCTGAAACAATTTTTCGGTTACGAAAATTGAGCACCAAAAACTATGTATAAAACCGTAAAAAAACGCTCAAATTCCGATCATTTGGTGATAGTTCATTCGAGAAAGACTGCATGAACAATCTTATATCACATGTAGGAGCATTCTGGTAGAAATTCATCCGATTCTAAAACAATTTTTCGGTTACGAAAATTGAGCACCAAAAACTATGTATAAAACCGTAAAAAGAAGCTCAAATTCCGACCATTTGGTGATAGTTCATTCGAGAAAGACTGCATGAACAATCTTATATCACATGTAGGATCATTCTGGTAGAAATTCGTCCGATTCGGAAACAATTTTTCGGTTACGAAAATTGGGCACCAAAAATAATGTATAAAACCGTAAAAAGAAGCTCAAATTCCGATCATTTAGTGATAGTTCATTCGAGAAAGACTGCATGAACAATCTTATATCACGTGTAGGAGCATTCTGGTAGAAATTCGTCCGATTCTGAAACAATTTTTCAGTTACGAAAATTGAGCACCAAAAACTATGTATAAAACCGTAAAAAGACGCTCAAATTCCGACCATTTGGTGATAGTTCATTCGAGAAAGACTACATGAACAATCTTACATCACATGTAGGATCATTTTTGGTATAAATTCGTCTGATTCCGAAATAATTTTTCGGTTACCAAAATTGGGCATCAAAAACTATGTATAAAACCGTAAAAAGACGCTCAAATTCCGATCATTTAATGATAGTTCATTCGAGAAAGACTGCATGAACAATCTTATATCACATGTAGGAGCATTCTGGTAGAAATTCGTCCGATTCTGAAACAATTTTTCGGTTACGAAAATTGAGCACCAAAAACTATGTATAAAACCGTAAAAAAACGCTCAAATTCCGATCATTTGGTGATAGTTCATTTGAGAAAGACTGCATGAACAATCTTATATCACATGTAGGAGCATTCTGGTAGAAATTCATCCGATTCTAAAACAATTTTTCGGTTACGAAAATTGAGCACCAAAAACTATGTATAAAACCGTAAAAAGAAGCTCAAATTCCGACCATTTGGTGATAGTTCATTTGAGAAAGACTGCATGAACAATCTTATATCACATGTAGGATCATTCTGGTAGAAATTCGTCCGATTCGGAAACAAATTTTCGGTTACGAAAATTGGGCACCAAAAATAATGTATAAAACCGTAAAAAGAAGCTCAAATTCCGATCATTTAGTGATAGTTCATTCGAGAAAGACTGCATGAACAATCTTATATCACGTGTAGGAGCATTCTGGTAGAAATTCGTCCGATTCTGAAACAATTTTTCAGTTACGAAAATTGAGCACCAAAAACTATGTATAAAACCGTAAAAAGACGCTCAAATTCCGACCATTTGGTGATAGTTCATTCGAGAAAGACTACATGAACAATCTTACATCACATGTAGGATCATTTTTGGTATAAATTCGTCTGATTCCGAAATAATTTTTCGGTTACCAAAATTGGGCATCAAAAACTATGTATAAAACCGTAAAAAGACGCTCAAATTCCGACCATTTGGTGATAGTTCATTCGAGAAATACTGCATGAACAATCTTATATCACATGTAGGAGCATTCTGGTAGAAATTCGTCCGATTCTGAAACAATTTTTCGTTTACGAAAATTGGGCACCAAAATAATGTATAAAACCGTAAAAAGAAGCTCAAATTCCGATCATTTAGTGATAGTTCATTTAAGAAAGACTGCATGAACAATCTTATATCACATGTAGGAGCATTCTGGTAGAAATTAGTCCGATTCTGAAACAATTTTCCGGTTACGAAAATTGAGCACCAAAAATAATGTATAAACCCGTAAAAAGAAGCTCAAATTCCGATCATTTAATGATAGTTCATTCGAGAAAGACTGCATGAACAATCTTATATCACATGTAGGAGCATTCTGGTAAAAATTAGTCCTATTCTGAAACAATTTTTCGGTTATGAAAATTTAGCACCAAAAACAATGTATAAAACCGTAAAAAGAAGCTCAAATTCCGATCATTTAATGATAGTTCATTCGAGAAAGACTGCATGAACAATCTTATATCACATGTAGGAGCATTCTGGTAGAAATTCGTCCGATTCTGAAACAATTTTTCGGTTATGAAAATTGAGCACCAAAAACTAAGTATAAAACCGTAAAAAACGCTCAAATTCCGACCATTTGGTGATAGTTCATTTGAGAAAGACTACATAAACAATCTTAGATCACATGTAGGAGCATTCTGGTAGAAATTAAATCAGGTCTGAAACAATTTTTCGATTCTGAAAATTGAGCACCAAAAACTATGTATAAAACCGTAAAAAGAAGCTCAAATTCTGACCATTTGGTGATAGTTCATTCGAGAAAGACTGCATGAACAATCTTATTTCACATGTAGGAGCATTCTGGTAGAAATTCGTCCGATTCGGAAACAATTTTTCGGTTACGGAAATTGGGCACTAAAAATAATGTATAAAACCGTAAAAAGAAGCTCAAATTCCGATCATTTAGTGATAGTTCATTCGAGAAAGACTGCATTAACAATCTTATATCACATGTAGGAGCATTCTGGTAGAAATTCGTCCGATTCTGAAACAATTTTTCGGTTACGAAAATTGAGCACCAAAAACTATGTATAAAACCGTAAAAAGACGCTCAAATTCCGACCATTTGGTGATAGTTCATTCGAGAAAGACTGCATGAACAATCTTATATCACATGTAGGAGTATTCTGGTAGAAATTCGTCCGATTCGGAAACAATTTTTTGGTTACGAAAATTGGGCACCAAAATTAATGTATAAAACCGTAAAAAGACGCTCAAATTCCGACCATTTGGTGATAGTTCATTCGAGAAAGACTGCATGAACAATCTTATATCACATGTAGGAGTATTCTGGTAGAAATTCGTCCGATTCGGAAACAATTTTTCGGTTACGAAAATTGAGCACCAAAATTAATGTATAAAACCGTAAAAAGAAGCTCAAATTCCGATCATTTAGTGATAGTTCATTCGAGAAAGACTGCATGAACAATCTTATATCACATGTAGGAGCATTCTGGTAGAAATTTGTCCGATCTGAAACAATTTTTGATTCTGAAAATTGAGCACCAAAAACTATGTATAAAACCGTAAAAAGACGCTCAAATTCCGACCATTTGGTGATAGTTCATTCGAGAAAGACCGCATGAACAATCTTATATCACATGTAGGAGTATTACGGTAGAAATTCGTCCGATTCGGAAACAATTTTTGGTTACGAAAATTGGGCACCAAAATTAATGTATAAAACCGTAAAAAACGCTCAAATTCCGACCATTTGGTGATAGTTCATTCGAGAAAAGGCGCATGAACAATCTTATATCACATGTAGGAGTATTACAGTAGAAATTCGTCCGATTCGGAAACAATTTTTGATTACGAAAATTGGGCACCAAAATTAATGTATAAAACCGTAAAAAAGCTCAAATTGATCATTTAGTGATAGTTCATTCGAGAAAGACTGCATGAACAATCTTATATCACATGTAGGAGCATTGGTAGAAATTCATCCGATTCTAAAACAATTTTTCGATTACGAAAATTGAGCACCAAAAACTATGTATAAAACCGTAAAAAGACGCTCAAATTCCGACCATTTGGTGATAGTTCATTCGAGAAAGACCGCATGAACAATCTTATATCACGTGTAGGAGAATTAGTAGAAATTAGGTCTGAAACAATTTTTCGTTTACGAAAATTGGGCACCAAAATAATGTATAAAACCGTAAAAGAAGCTCAAATTCCGATCATTTAGTGATAGTTCATTTGAGAAAGACTGCATAAACAATCTTATATCACATGTAGGAGCATTCTGGTAGAAATTAGTCCGATTCTGAAACAATTTTCCGGTTACGAAAATTGAGCACCAAAAATAATGTATAAAACCGTAAAAAGAAGCTCAAATTCCGATCATTTAATGATAGTTCATTCGAGAAAGACTGCATGAACAATCTTATATCACATGTAGGAGCATTCTGGTAGAAACTCGTCCGATTCTGAAACAATTTTTCGGTTACGAAAATTGAGCACCAAAAACTATGTATAAAACCGTAAAAAAACGCTCAAATTCCGATCATTTGGTGATAGTTCATTCGAGAAAGACTGCATGAACA
Source organism: Orobanche coerulescens (assembly GCA_033398695.1). NCBI lineage: Eukaryota > Viridiplantae > Streptophyta > Magnoliopsida > Lamiales > Orobanchaceae > Orobanche > Orobanche coerulescens. The sequence continues at coordinate 72,092 of JAWKAU010000290.1, forward strand.
ATCTTATATCACATGTAGGAGCATTCTGGTAGAAATTCATCCGATTCTAAAACAATTTTTCGGTTACGAAAATTGAGCACCAAAAACTATGTATAAAACCGTAAAAAGAAGCTCAAATTCCGACCATTTGGTGATAGTTCATTTGAGAAAAGGCATGAACAATCTTATATCACATGTAGGATCATTCTGGTAGAAATTCGTCCGATTCGGAAACAAATTTTCGGTTACGAAAATTGGGCACCAAAAATAATGTATAAAACCGTAAAAAGAAGCTCAAATTCCGATCATTTAGTGATAGTTCATTCGAGAAAGACTGCATGAACAATCTTATATCACGTGTAGGAGCATTCTGGTAGAAATTCGTCCGATTCTGAAACAATTTTTCAGTTACGAAAATTGAGCACCAAAAACTATGTATAAAACCGTAAAAAGACGCTCAAATTCCTGTAATACCCGGTTGTAATTCATTCATTTTCATTCAGTAATTATCAGTCTGTAATTGTCACTCAGTGTATTTTCACTCAATTATAATCATTCATCAATCATGTTCATTCACCGTGTTCACCGTTCGTATAAACTTCGAGTTGAGTATCGTTATTGTTCATCGTTTCAACTTTCCTCATATGAGTTCGACTTTGTTAGATCACCATTAATTTTTGGTAACTCCAAAAATTCTAAATCTTTGCAATATTATAGAGCATCGAGTTAGCTTTCCATTGGTTCAAACGGTGAGTCAATGGTCAGGACGAGAGAGTTATGGTCGTTTTAGCTCAACCGCTCATTGGCGATCAACGCGAACGCACTCGGCCGTGTCGTCCGACACGGCCCGTGCCGTACTCGTCGGAAAGTGCGAAGTGTACGCCTCGAGGACCCGGCCGTGTCGTAAATGCAGCGCGGCAGTCGAACCCTTCCGGATAAGCGAGAATCATTGCCGAGCACGCCCGACCGTGTCGCACAGCGCGGTCGAGTCATGCCGAGTCGCTGTCGGACGGAGTCAGCTGTCGGGAGGCCCTCGCGCCGCGACCGTGTCAAGCGAGGACACGGTCGAGTCATGTCGGCGGTATCGGCCGGTGCGCGACACGACCGTGCCGATCGGCACGGGCCGTGTCCGGCGACGATCAACCCCTATAAATTCATTTTTTCATCATTTCAGCCCATTTTACGCATTTTCTTCACCTTCAACCGAGAGATAAGGCTTGAGGGAGGGTTTTCCTTCACAAATCATTTGGGTGTTTGATTTTCTTCATCTCCTTTCGATCGTGAAGCCGGATAATCAATCTAACGCATATTCTTCGGATTGAAGCACTTGGATCATCAAGAGGTAATTCCTTCAACACTTTGGACTTCGATTTTGTGTTGAAATAGGATGTTTTGGACGTTATAATCATGATATATGAAGGGATATGTATATGATTATGAGTTTGTATAAGGATTCATTGGATTATTGAGGGATTATTCAAGAACACTTTGGAAATCGAATTGGAATTGGGGATTTGAAGTTGATATTATTGAGGTTTAGTTGTATACAATCAAAGTTGGCCTCAAAGTGTTCGATATAATGCCCGATGAACTTGGTTTAATCGTATCGACGTCTTGAGTTCGTTTTATTCGTGTTTAATTCGTTATTAATCGGATTGTTGGTAATTGTAATGAATTAAGGTTGTTCGGCGGCCGGTATCTTGGTTAGGGCGTTGTTCGTGGACGGACATTCTTCATTGTTGTTGAGTAAGTTAATTCTTACTCGGTTAAAAGGATATTCATCCCTTTTGTTGTTGTTCATTCATAATCATAACTCATTCATCATTATATTAACCGTATCAAAACTTGTTGTTATCAATTAATCATTTCAGTCATAAGGAACAGCGGTTCCAATCTTTTCATTGAGTGTCATTTATTTCATTACCATTCTATCTCGGTGAGTCATTATTCATTTTCGATGTCACTTTTGTTATAGCGTGGCATTCCGGGTCATACTGGCGTGCCGGTTGGTATGTGTTGGATTTTCATGTCGGGCACATTATAGTCGTGTGTTGGTTGGTGACCTCACATTGGACTATGCACACGATTCATATTGTCTCGTGAGACTGATTAGGTACAAGACCACACGTGTATTCGATCGATACTCGTTGGTGGCTTGTGCACGGACACATTTCCATCCCGGGCGTAGTGTGGTGCCATTTCCTTTGAGCCGTACTGTTAGTTGGTTCATATAGCATGTTTGATTGCGTATGTTTCGACAGGATATTTCATAACTTCAGATATAATCATGATTGTGTATTTTCAACTCTTGAGGATTGTTGTTCTTTATGGCGGCCCGTTTGGGGATTTTGTTTTTCAGGTCATGGCAAGGCAAACGCACGGGAATAGCATGTTGATGTCGAGGAGTCCTAGTGATACTAGTAGGGAGCCCCGATCTTTCGATTATTCATGTTATTATCCTTTATTTTCAGCTATGAGACTTTCATTTGAATACTCCGTTTCATTCGGTGTTGTGTATTTTATCTTCATATAAAATACACTAGTATTGTATTGTCTGGTGTGTTGTAATTAAACTCCTCATCGGAGTAATTACTGTTGTAATGTGGTTCGGTACTACATTTATCTTGTGTAATTCATCCTTTTCATTCGCACGGTGGGTCCCAGTCGGGGATTCACGGCCTTTGTAATATCCGCCTAGTTTGGGGTGTTACGAGTTGGTATCGGAGCGTGGTTTTGAATACTACCTTCCGAGTCATGTCTTATTTGAAATCATCGTCATCGGACTAGTATCATTGGACTTTCGCGTCACGTGTGACTGTGCAAATGCCGAGCCAATCGAATAGGAAGAAGCGTAAGATTTCTAACGCCATGGTATAATTTAAGCAATTATCATTCATTCATAATTCATCAATTAACAATCCTCAAACATCATCATTCATTGTGATTAAGACGATCATGTTAACTCATTAATCGCTTAATCCATTTCATTACTAAGTTAATAATCGGACGATCACGTTAACTCATTAATTACTCAATTCATTTCATTACTCGGTTGTCAATGGAAGATCATATTATCAATCTTGTTAAGTTATTCAAGATAATCATTTTAAGAATTTCATCATATAATCATGTAACTTGATAAATCATTCATATAATCACTAAGTTAGAGCATATATACTCATTTTCATCATCACATGATATAATCATAACGTGTTAATCATGCGGGAAATATAATCATTATGCGACCTTCCTACTTGATATGGAGAGAGCTGTCGAGGATGCGGGGAGAGGCGGTGCGGGACCAACCCGAGTAATAATCACTCGCTGCCGGGAAATCGTGCCCAGGACTCGGCTCAATCAGAAGATATTCGGGTTGATCCACTCACTTTTATGCAGGCCATGATGACCCATGTGCAGTTGCTCAATCATCATTGCGCCACTCTGACCGGATTAATCGAGAGAACTCTCCCGTATGAGCCAGCTGCTAAAGAAAGTGATGAACAACAACCTTCATCTGTCAGCAAGAAATCAACGAAGCGTAATCAATCCGAAGGCGGTCAGTCAACCTTCAAGAAGCCTCGTGTGAGTCCTATCGTTTCTGAGCGACCTCCTACGGCGCATAATCGTGCGGGATCTCAGTCACGAGCGGCCAATTCAGCCATCACCTGTTATAACTGTGGGGATCTTGGTCATGTCAGCACCAAGTGTCCGAGACACATCACGTGCTATAATTGTGGGAATTTTGGACATAAGGCCCGTTTTTGCCGAAAGGACTCCAAGTCAGCTCCAGTGGCATCTCAGGCCCCGAAGCAACCAGCGTTTCAGAATCAGACTGCTTTGTCATCGTCGTTTAAGGCAATGGAAGCAAATAGAGTTGGAGCTCGTATTTATCAGACGGGAGCGTCCGGTTCGGGGACTAGCAAGTTCCAGATTCATATGATGAGGAGGATCGACGATCCGGTGGTCCGAACGATTTCAGGTATACTCGTAATTTTATTTCAACTTGTGTGTACCTTTTGATGCTGGTACACCGCATTCATTCATTTTCGAATCATGCTTGAATAGACTTATTTCGGGATAGTCCTATTGCTTGTGGACATCATACCATCGGTCTACCTGACGATGGAAGAATTTTCGGAATCATACCTAAGTAAGCTTAGTAACCGCGATTGGTTGGTGGACCTAATCGTGGTGAATTTATCTTAGACGATGTAATTTCGGTGTTAGCTGGTTTAACCGTCTTAATACTATCCTCGATTAATGCATTAGCGTTTGGTCGCTATCTTTCGTCGTTAGTTGTCGAATGTGTGCTTCAGGAAGTAATCCCGTTGTTCCAATAGAAATTCTATTATGGCGGAAGCAGAGAAATTCCACAATCGAACTATTCAATCATTCTTGGTATCATTTTCATCGATTGGCCTTTCTAAGACAATCGAGTTATTCAATCATTCATTGCGTCATTTTCATCGATTGGCCTTTCTAAGGCAATCGAGTTATTCAATCATTCCTTGTATCATTTTCATCGATGGTCCTTTCTAAGACAATCGAGTTATTCAATCATTCATTGCGTCATTTTCATCGATTGGCCTTTCTAAGGCAATCGAGTTATTCAATCATTCTTTGTATCATTCTCATCGATTGGCCTTTCTAGGACAATCGAGTTATTCAAACATTCATTGTATCATCTTCATCGATTGACCTTTCTAAGGCAATCGAGTTGTTCAATCATTATTGGTATCTCTTTTATCGATTGACCATTCTAGGGCAATCGAAATGTTCAATCATTCGTGGTATTATTGTCATCGATTGACGATGTATTTCCGGATGAGTTATCTGGTTGCCTTCACATAGAGTAAGGGAATTCAGAGTGAGTTGGAGCCAGTCGTCCCCTTTATCAAAGGCACCGTATCGGATGGCCCGACTAGAATGCATGAGTTGAAGATTCAACTTGAGGAGTAGTTCGAGAAAGGTTATCTCCGACCGATTGCGTTCCGTGAGGAGCACCGGTGTGATCTGTCAAGGAGAAGGATGGCTCGTCTCATGTGTGTATTAATTACTGTGAGTTGATCGGGGTGATGATCAAGAGTAGTATTCCTTACCCGTATTGATGATCTTTTAGATCAACTTCGGGAGCTTCGGTATTTTCAAGATCGACTTAAGATCTGGATATCACCGATTGCGGATTCGAGAGTCGGATATCGCGAGGACAGGCGTTCGTACACGCTATGGTCATTATGAGTTCGTAGTTATGCCGTTCGGGCTAACTATTGCACTGCGGTATTCGGGGAGTTAATGAATCGGGTTTTCATCGACTTTTTGGGATCGGTTGTTGTTGTCTTCATCGAAGACATTTTGATTTATTCTCTTAGCCGAGAGGAACACGAGGTTCATCTTCTTCAGTCCTCGACGTGTTGAGGCGTGAGCAATTTTTATGGAAGTTTTCCAAATGTGAGTTACGGAGGTCGAAGTGACTTTCTCGGGCATGTAATTTCATCAGCGAGTTCGTGTTGATCCTCGAGAGACGGAGACTATCCGAGATTGGCAACCTCCGAAAGTTATTAAGTAAATCCGATGTTCCCTCGGAATAGTTGGTCAATTATCAACCGACACGAAGCTAGCGGCCGTGGTTTTCGCGTTGGGGATTTGGCGTCGTTACCTTTATGGCGTCACCTTTCGGTTATTCACCAATCACAAGAGTTGAAGGATATATTTACTCACAAGGAGTTAAATATGCGACGAGGCGGTGGTTGGAAATAATCAAAGATTTTGATATCGAGATCCTTTACCACAGGCAAGGCGAACGTTGTCGCCGACGCCTTGAGTCGTAAGTCCGTGCGGGAGCGGATGCTTGCTCGTTTAACAATTCGAAGGAGCTCCAACAGAATTCCTTAGACCCGAGATCGAGGTGCAGCCGGCGAGTTCGAGGGACAACTTTGTATGTTAGAGATTTCATCATCTCTTGAGGATGCAATCGGGGAGAATCGGGGTTCGGACTCGGCATTGTTGCGCATTCGTGAGGATGTGGCTCGGGAAAGCCCACGGATTCGTGGTCCACGAGGATGGACTTTTGAGGTTTAAGAACCGGTTGTGCGTCTGCGAATGACGAGTTGAAAAATTCTATTTTGAGAGAAGCTCATGCTACCCCTTATTACATTCATCAGGGTCCAAAGAAGATGTACAAGAACTTGAAACAAAATTTACGGTGGAGTAATATGAAGCGAGAAGTCGCAAAATTTGTTTCGAGATGCTTAACTTGCCAACAAGTCAAGATTGAACATCGGCGGCCGTGGGTATGCTGAAACCTCTCCTATTCAGTGGAAGTGGGAAGACATTTCTATGGATTTCATCACGAGTTTGCCGATGAGTCGTCGTGGCATGAATACAATCAGGTGATTGTGGACCGCTTAACTAAATCAACTCATTTTCTTGAGATCAAGGATACGTGGGGTCCCGAGAGACTGCCGATTATTCATCAAGGAGATAGTAAGGCGCATGGTACTCCTAAGAGTATCGTTTCCGATCGTGACGGACGATTTGTATCTCATTTTGGAAATCGATTCACCGTGCTATGGGAACTCGGCTCAATCTCGTACCGCCTTTCATCCTCGGTCAGACGGACAATCAGAGAGGACTATACAGACATTAGAGGACATGTTGAGGGCATGCGTCCTCGATTGGAAGGACGATTGGGAAGCCCAACTACCATTGATCGAGTTCACGTATAATAATAGTTGGCATGCTTCCATTAAGATGGCACCTTACGAGGCCTTGTACGGTCGTCGTTGTCGATCTCCCTTGTGTTGGGATGACTTGTCGAATCAATCGGCACCGAACCCGATATGATTATAGCAGCCCGGTAGAATGTAGCTTTTATCAAGAGTCGTATGTTGTATTTCAGTCGGCGAAATCATATGCGAGATAATCGTCGTCGACCACTAGAGTTCGAGACGGGTGACCACGTCTTGGTCAAGGTATCCCAGTCGAGGTATTTTCCGTTTCGGAAAAGCGGGGAAGTTGAGTCCGAGATTCATTGGACCGTTTGAAATTTTGGATCGAGTAGGTGAGTTAGCTTACCGATTGGCTTTACCTCCGCCCTGAGCGAATTCATAATGTGTTTCATGTCTCTCGATTGCGAAAGTATGTTGCCGACCAGTCACATCTTTGCGGTTCGACAATCGAGATCGCCGACGATCAATCATATGAGGAGCGTCTATACGAGTTTTAGAGCGGCGAATCAAACGGTTGAGAAATAAGTCGATTCCTTTGGTCAAGATTCGGTGGTCCGGACATGGAGTCGAAGAGGCCACTTGGGAAACCAGGAGATTATGCGGGAGAGTTATCCCGAGTTGTTTGACCCTTAGTTTCGAGACGAAACTCTTTTAAGGGGAGTATGTAATACCGGTTGTAATTCATTCATTTTCATTCGGTAATTATCGATCTGTAATTGTCACTCGGTGTATTTTCACTCAATTATAATCATTCATCAATCATGTTCATTCACCGTGTTCACTGTTCGTATAAACTTGAGTTGAGTATCGTTATTGTTCATCGTTTCAACTTTCCTCATATGAGTTCGACTTTGTTAGATCACCATTAATTTTTGGTAACTCCAAAAATTCTAAATCTTGCAATATTATAGAGCATCGAGTTAGCTTTCCATTGGTTCAAGCGGTGAGTCAATCGAGTCCGGACGAGAGAGTTATGGTCGTTTTAGCTCAACCGCTCATTGGCGATCAACGCCGAACGCACTCGGCCGTGTCGTCCGACCGCGGCCGTGCCGTACTCGTCGGAAAGTGCGAAGTGTACGCCTCAGACCCGGCCGTGTAAATGCAGCACGGCCGAGTCGAACCCTTCCGGATAAGCGAGAATCATTGCCGAGCACGCCCGGCCGTGTCGCACGGCAGCGCGGTCGAGTCATGCCGAGTCATTTGTCGGACGGAGTCATGTCGGGAGGCCCTCAGCGCGCGACCGTGTCAAGCGAGGACACGGTCGAGTCACTTGTCGGCGGTATCGGCGGTGCGCGACGGCCGTGCCGATCGGCACGGGCCGTGTCCGGCGGCGATCAACCTATAAATTCATTTTTTCATCATTTCAGCCCATTTTACGCATTTTCTTCACCTTCAACCGAGAGATAAGGCTTGAGGAGGGTTTTCCTTCACAAATCATTTGGGTGTTTGATTTTCTTCATCTCCTTTCGATCGTGAAGCTTAGGATAATCAATCTAACGCATATTCTTCGGATTGAAGCACTTGGATCATCAAGAGGTAATTCCTTCAACACTTTGGACTTCGATTTTGTGTTGAAATAGGATGTTTTGGACGTTATAATCATGATATATGAAGGGATATGTATATGATTATGAGTTTGTATAAGGATTCATTGGATTATTGAGGGATTATTCAAGAACACTTTGGAAATCGAATTGGAATTGGGGATTTGAAGTTGATATTATTGAGGTTTAGTTGTATACAATCAAAGTTGGCCTCAAAGTGTTCGATATAATGCCCGATGAACTTGGTTTAATCGTATCGACGTCTTGAGTTCGTTTTATTCGTGTTTAATTCGTTATTAATCGGATTGTTGGTAATTGTAATGAATTAAGGTTGTTCGAGCGGCCGTATCTTGGTTAGGGCGTTGTTCGTGGACGGACATTCTTCATTGTTGTTGAGTAAGTTAATTCTTACTCGGTTAAAAGGATATTCATCCCTTTTGTTGTTGTTCATTCATAATCATAACTCATTCATCATTATATTAACCGTATCAAAACTTGTTGTTATCAATTAATCATTTCGATCATAAGGCAGCGGTTCCAATCTTTTCATTAGTTCATTTATTTCATTACCATTCTATCTCGGTGAGTCATTATTCATTTTCGATGCCACTTTTGTTATAGCGTGGCATTCGGGTCATCTTGGCGTGCAGTTGGTATGTGTTGGATTTTCATGTCGGGCACATTATAGTCGTGTGTTGGTTGGTGACCTCACATTGGGTTGCACACGATTCATATTGTCTCGTGAGGCGATTAGGTACAAGACCACACGTGTATTCGATCGATACTCGTTGGTGGCTTGTGCACGGACACATTTCCATCCGGGCGTAGTGTGGTGCCATTTCCTTTGAGCCGTCTTGTTAGTTGGTTCATATAGCATGTTTGATTGCGTATGTTTCGACTGGATATTTCATAACTTCGTATATAATCATGATTGTGTATTTTCAACTCTTGAGGATTGTTGTTCTTTATGGCGGCCCGTTTGGGGATTTTGTTTTTGGTCATGGCAAGGCAAACGCACGGGAATAGCATGTTGATGTCGAGGAGTCCTAGTGATACTAGTAGGGGGCCCCGATCTTTCGATTATTCATGTTATTATCCTTTATTTTCAGCTGAGACTTTCATTTGAATACTCCGTTTCATTCGGTGTTGTGTATTTTATCTTCATATAAAATACACTAGTATTGTATTGTCTGGTGTGTTGTAATTAAACTCCTCATCGGAGTAATTACTGTTGTAATGTGGTTCGGTACTACATTTATCTTGTGTAATTCATCCTTTTCATTCGCCTGGTGGGTCCCAGTCGGGGATTCACGGCACTGTAATATCCGCCTAGTTTGGGGTGTTACAATTCCGACCATTTGGTGATAGTTCATTCGAGAAAGACTACATGAACAATCTTACATCACATGTAGGATCATTTTTGGTATAAATTCGTCTGATTCCGAAATAATTTTTCGGTTACCAAAATTGGGCATCAAAAACTATGTATAAAACCGTAAAAAGACGCTCAAATTCCGATCATTTAATGATAGTTCATTCGAGAAAGACTGCATGAACAATCTTATATCACATGTAGGAGCATTCTGGTAGAAATTCGTCCGATTCTGAAACAATTTTTCGGTTACGAAAATTGAGCACCAAAAACTATGTATAAAACCGTAAAAAAACGCTCAAATTCCGATCATTTGGTGATAGTTCATTTGAGAAAGACTGCATGAACAATCTTATATCACATGTAGGAGCATTCTGGTAGAAATTCATCCGATTCTAAAACAATTTTTCGGTTACGAAAATTGAGCACCAAAAACTATGTATAAAACCGTAAAAAGAAGCTCAAATTCCGACCATTTGGTGATAGTTCATTTGAGAAAGACTGCATGAACAATCTTATATCACATGTAGGATCATTCTGGTAGAAATTCGTCCGATTCGGAAACAAATTTTCGGTTACGAAAATTGGGCACCAAAAATAATGTATAAAACCGTAAAAAGAAGCTCAAATTCCGATCATTTAGTGATAGTTCATTCGAGAAAGACTGCATGAACAATCTTATATCACGTGTAGGAGCATTCTGGTAGAAATTCGTCCGATTCTGAAACAATTTTTCAGTTACGAAAATTGAGCACCAAAAACTATGTATAAAACCGTAAAAAGACGCTCAAATTCCGACCATTTGGTGATAGTTCATTCGAGAAATACTACATGAACAATCTTACATCACATGTAGGATCATTTTTGGTATAAATTCGTCTGATTCCGAAATAATTTTTCGGTTACCAAAATTGGGCATCAAAAACTATGTATAAAACCGTAAAAAGACGCTCAAATTCCGACCATTTGGTGATAGTTCATTCGAGAAATACTGCATGAACAATCTTATATCACATGTAGGAGCATTCAGTAGAAATTAAATCCGATTAAAACAATTTTTCGTTTACGAAAATTGGGCACCAAAATAATGTATAAAACCGTAAAAAGAAGCTCAAATTCCGATCATTTAGTGATAGTTCATTTAAGAAAGACTGCATGAACAATCTTATATCACATGTAGGAGCATTCTGGTAGAAATTAGTCCGATTCTGAAACAATTTTCCGGTTACGAAAATTGAGCACCAAAAATAATGTATAAACCCGTAAAAAGAAGCTCAAATTCCGATCATTTAATGATAGTTCATTCGAGAAAGACTGCATGAACAATCTTATATCACATGTAGGAGCATTCTGGTAAAAATTAGTCCTATTCTGAAACAATTTTTCGGTTATGAAAATTTAGCACCAAAAACAATGTATAAAACCGTAAAAAGAAGCTCAAATTCCGATCATTTAATGATAGTTCATTCGAGAAAGACTGCATGAACAATCTTATATCACATGTAGGAGCATTCAGTTAGAAATTCGTCAGATGCTGAAACAATTTTTCGGTTATGAAAATTGAGCACCAAAAACTAAGTATAAAACCGTAAAAACGCTCAAATTCCGACCATTTGGTGATAGTTCATTTGAGAAAGACTACATAAACAATCTTAGATCACATGTAGGAGCATTCGGTAGAAATTCGTCCGATTCTCAAACAATTTTTCGATTACGAAAATTGAGCACCAAAAACTATGTATAAAACCGTAAAAAGAAGCTCAAATTCGACCATTTGGTGATAGTTCATTCGAGAAAACTGCATGAACAATCTTATTTCACATGTAGGAGCATTGGTAGAAATTAAATGGAATTCGGAAACAATTTTTCGGTTACGGAAATTGGGCACTAAAAATAATGTATAAAACCGTAAAAAGAAGCTCAAATTCCGATCATTTAGTGATAGTTCATTCGAGAAAGACTGCATTAACAATCTTATATCACATGTAGGAGCATTCTGGTAGAAATTCGTCCGATCTGAAACAATTTTTGATTCTGAAAATTGAGCACCAAAAACTATGTATAAAAAACCGTAAAAAGAAGCTCAAATTCTGACCATTTGGTGATAGTTCATTCGAGAAAGACTGCATGAACAATCTTATATCACATGTAGGAGCATTCTGGTAGAAATTCGTCCGATTCGGAAACAATTTTTCGGTTACGGAAATTGGGCACTAAAAATAATGTATAAAACCGTAAAAAGAAGCTCAAATTCCGATCATTTAGTGATAGTTCATTCGAGAAAGACTGCATGAACAATCTTATATCACATGTAGGAGCATTCTGGTAGAAATTCATCCGATTCTGAAACAATTTTTCGGTTACGAAAATTGAGCACCAAAAACTATGTATAAAACCGTAAAAAGACGCTCAAATTCCGACCATTTGGTGATAGTTCATTCGAGAAAGACTGCATGAACAATCTTATATCACGTGTAGGAGAATTCTGGTAGAAATTCGTCCGATTCGGAAACAATTTTTCGGTTACGAAAATTGGGCACCAAAATTAATGTATAAAACCGTAAAAAGAAGCTCAAATTCCGATCATTTAGTGATAGTTCATTCGAGAAAGACTGCATGAACAATCTTATATCACGTGTAGGAGCATTCTGGTAGAAATTAAATCAGGTTACGAAACAATTTTTCAGTTACGAAAATTGAGCACCAAAAACTATGTATAAAACCGTAAAAAGACGCTCAAATTCCGACCATTTGGTGATAGTTCATTCGAGAAAGACTGCATGAACAATCTTACATCACATGTAGGATCATTTTTGGTATAAATTCGTCTGATTCCGAAATAATTTTTCGGTTACCAAAATTGGGCATCAAAAACTATGTATAAAACCGTAAAAAGACGCTCAAATTCCGATCATTTGGTGATAGTTCATTCGAGAAATCGCATGAACAATCTTATATCACATGTAGGAGCATTACAGTAGAAATTCGTCCGATCTCAAACAATTTTTCGTTTACGAAAATTGGGCACCAAAATAATGTATAAACCGTAAAGAAGCTCAAATTCCGATCATTTAGTGATAGTTCATTTGAGAAAGACGCATGAACAATCTTATATCACATGTAGGAGCATTGGTAGAAATTAGTCGATTAAAACAATTTTTCGGTTACGAAAATTGAGCACCAAAAATAATGTATAAAACCGTAAAAAGAAGCTCAAATTCCGATCATTTAATGATAGTTCATTCGAGAAAGACTGCATGAACAATCTTATATCACATGTAGGAGCATTCTGGTAGAAATTAGTCCTATTCTGAAACAATTTTTCGGTTATGAAAATTTAGCACCAAAAACAATGTATAAAACCGTAAAAAGAAGCTCAAATTCCGATCATTTAATGATAGTTCATTCGAGAAAGACTGCATGAACAATCTTATATCACATGTAGGAGCATTCTGGTAGAAATTCGTCCGATTCTGAAACAATTTTTCGGTTATGAAAATTGAGCACCAAAAACTAAGTATAAAACCGTAAAAAAACGCTCAAATTCCGACCATTTAATGATAGTTCATTCGAGAAAGACTGCATAAACAATCTTAGATCACATGTAGGAGCATTCTGGTAAAAATTAGTCCGATTCTGAAACAATTTTTCGGTTACGAATGTAACACCCCAAACTAGGCGGATATTACAGTGCCGTAGATCCCCGACTGGGACCCACCAGGCAAATGAAAATGAATGAATTACACAAGATAAATGTAGTACCGAACCACATTATATTACCAAATACTCCGATGAGGAGTTTAAGTACAACACACCAGGACAATACCGAATACTAGTGTATTTTATGTGAAGATAAAATACACCACCCTGAATAAATAAACATTTCAAACGGAATTTTGCAGCGGAAAATACAAATGACTGAAATGAGTAGAATTGAAACAACGAAATGATTGGGGCCCCCTACTAGTATCATCAGGACTCGTCGCCGTAAACATTCTGTTCACATGCCTTTGCCTTGCCGTGACACGAAAACAAAATCCCCCAGCGAATCGATTCGTAACAACAATCCTCAAGGGTTGAAATTACACAATCATGAATTAAGCGAAGTTATGAAATATTCTTAATTATGAATTACGGCGAAGAGGAGTACCATAGTACGCCCGTAATGTTCGTGCAAGTGTACAACACCCGTCCGTGTACCTAATTAGTCTCACGAGACAATATGACTCGTGTGCGGTCTAATGTATCGGTGAACCCAATACAATAACCATCGTGTGCCCGACTAAAAATTCCACACAGACACACCCGCCACGCAATATGAACCCGAAGGTCACATGAACGAGAATGACCATAATGAACGTCAATGAATAATTAATTAGACAAGGATAAAATGACTCACCGTTATGAAAGTAATAGTGACGTGATTGATAATCCAATGAAATGATTTGGAACCGTCGTTCCTCGTGAATGAAATTATTATTCGACAATTACAAATCTCAAAATGATTATAATTATGATGAATGAATTATGATTATGAACAATCAACAACGAAAGGAATGAGTATCCTTTTAACCGAGTAAGATTTAACTTACACAACAACAATGAAGAATGTCCGTCCACGAACAACGTCCTAACCAAGATACCGGTCGCTCGAACAACCTTAATTCATTACAATTACCAACAATCCGATTAATAACGAATTAAACACGAATAAAACGAACTCAAGACGTCGATACGATTAAACCAAATTCATCGGGGCATTATATCGAACACTTTGATTGTATACAACTAAACCTCAATAATATCAACTTCAAATCCCCAAGAAGTGTTTCAAATCAACAAAACATCTCCAATACGATCAATAATCCGTTATGATTATCCGAAAACGTGATTATAACAACAATTAGTTGAAAATCCCCAATTCCAACTCGATTTCCAAAGTGTTCTTGAATAATCCCTCAATAATCCAATGAATCCTTATACAAACTCATAATCATATACATATCCCTTCATATATCATGATTATAACGTCCAAAACATCCTATTTCAACACAAAATCGAAGTCAAAGAGTTGAAGGAATTACCTCTTGATGATCCCGATTGCTTCAATCCGAAGAATACGCGTTAGATTGATTATCCGGGCTTCACGATCGAAAGGAGATGAAGAAAATCAAACACCCAAATGATTTGTGAAGGAAAAACCCTCCCTCAAGCCTTATCTCTCGGTTGAAGGTGAAGAAAATGCGAGAAAATGGTGAAATGATGAAAAAATGAATTTATAGGGGGTTGGCGCTGCGGACACGGCCGTGCCGATCGGCACGGTCGTGTCGCACGGCTGGCGGCGATTAACGGCAGTGACTCGGCCGTGTCGGATTGACACGGTCGCGGCTGAGGGCCTTCCGAAGCGACCGCGGCGACTTCGGCATGACTCGGCCGTATCACGGGACACGGTCGGGCGTGTCAGCGATCGTTCGAGCTTATCCGGAAGAGTGCAGCACGGGCGTGTCGGACGACACGGTCGAGCACGGTCGGCGAAAACTCGCATTTTCGGACGAAATGCAGCACGGGCGTGTCGGGACGACACGGCCGAGTTCGGTCAGCGGTGATCGGCCAAAAGCGAAACGACCATAACTCTCTCGTCCGGACTCCGATTGACTCACCGTTTGAACCATTGGAAAGCTAACTCGATGCTCTATAATATTGCAAAGATTTAGAATTTTTGGAGTTACCAAAAATTAATGGTGATCTAACAAAGTCGAACTCATATGAGGAAAGTTGAAGCGATGAACAATAACGATACTCAACTCGAAGTTTATACGAGCGGTGAACACGGTGAATGAACATGATTGATGAATGATTATAATTGAGTGAAAATACACCGAGTGACAATTACAGATCGATAATTACCGAATGAAAATGAATGAATTACAACCGGTATTACATACTCCCCTTAAAAAGAGTTTCGTCCCGAAACTAAGGGTCAAACAACTCGGGATAACTCTCCCGCATAATCTCCTCGGTTTCCCAAGTGGCCTCTTCGACTCCATGTCTGGACCACTGAATCTTGACCAAAGGAATCGACTTATTTCTCAACTGTTTGATTCGCCGCTCTAAAACTCGTATAGGACGCTCCTCATATGATTGATCGTCGGCGATCTCGATTCGTCGAACCGCAGTATGTGACTCGGGTCGGCAACATACTTTCGCAACTGAGAGACATGAAACACATTATGAATTCGGCTCAGGGCCGGAGGTAAAGCCAATCGATAAGCTAACTCGCCTACTCGATCCAAAATTTCAAACGGTCCAATGAATCTCGGACTCAACTTCCCCCGTTTTCCGAAACGGAAAATACCTCGACTCGGGGATACCTTGACCAAGACGTGGTCACCCGTCTCGAACTCTAGTGGTCGACGACGATTATCTGCATATGATTTGCCGACTGAGCCGTCAACATACGACTCTTGATCAAAGCTACCTTCTCCTGCGGCTATAAGCATATCGGGTTCGGTGCCGATTGATTCGACAAGTCATCCCAACACAAGGGAGATCGACAACGACGACCGTACAAGGCCTCGTAAGGTGCCATCTTAATGGAAGCATGCCAACTATTATTATACGTGAACTCGATCAATGGTAGTTGGGCTTCCCAATCGTCCTTCCAATCGAGGACGCATGCCCTCAACATGTCCTCTAATGTCTGTATAGTCCTCTCTGATTGTCCGTCGGACTGAGGATGAAAGGCGGTACTGAGATTGAGCTGAGTTCCCATAGCACGGTGAACTGATTTCCAAAAATGAGATACAAATCGTCCGTCACGATCGGAAATGATACTCTTAGGAGTACCGTGCAGTCTTACTATCTCCTTGATGAATAATCGCGCCTCTCGGGACCCCACGTATCCTTGATCTCAAGGAAATGAGCTGATTTAGTTAAACGGTCCACAATCACCCAGATCGTATTCATGCCACGACGACTCGTCGGCAAACTCGTGATGAAATCCATAGAAATGTCTTCCCACTTCCACTCTGGAATAGGGAGAGGTTTCAAGATACCATGATCGCCGATGTTCAATCTTGACTTGTTGGCAAGTTAAGCATCTCGAAACAAATTCCGCGACTTCTCGCTTCATATTACTCCACCAGTAATTTTGTTTCAAGTTCTTATACATCTTGCTAGACCCCGGATGAACAGAATAAGGGGTAGCATGAGCTTCTCTCAAAATCGAGTTTTTCAACTCGTCATTCGCACGCACAACCGGTTCTTAAACCTCAAAAGTCCATCCTCGTGGACCACGAATCCAGGCTCTCCCGAGCCACATCCTCACGAATGCGCAACAATGCCGGGTCAGACCACGATTCTCCTGATTGCATCCTCAAGAGATGATGAAATCTCTAACATACAAAGCCGTCCCCGAACTCGTTGAAGCGGACCTCGATCTCGGGTCTAAGGAATTCTGTTGGAGCTCCTTCGAATTGTTAAACGAGCAAGCATGCTCTGAATGGACTTACGACTCAAGGCGTCGGCGACAACGTTCGCCTTGCCGAGTGGTAAAGGATCTCAATATCATAATCCTTGATTAGTTCTAACCACCGCCTCTGTCGCATATTTAATTCCTTCGAGTAAATATATACTTTAAACTTTTATGATCGGTGAATATCGACAAGTGACGCCATAAAGGTAATGACGCCAAATCTTCAAAGCGAACACCACGCTAGCTCAAGGTCGTGTGTCGGATAATTAACCTCGTAAGGTCTCAACCGCCGTGAAGCATAGGCAATAACCTTCCCGTTACGCATGAGTACACATCCGAGACCCCGTCCGACGCATCACTATAAACCACAAATCCCTCCGTCCCTGCGGCAAGGAAAGTACAGTGCTGACATTAACCGGCTCTTGAGTTCTTCAAAACTCGGCGACACGCGTCGGACCACGTGTATTTCTTATCCTTCCGCAAAGGTTCGTCAATGGTTGAGCAATTTTGGAAAATCCTTCCACAAACCTCCGATAATAACCGGCTAATCCGAGAAAGCTTGGATTTCCTTAACATTCTTCGGAGGTAACCATTGGATAGCCTCCGTCTTCGAGGATCAACACGCACTCCATCGATGAAATTACATGTCCGAGAAAGCGTCACTTGGGCATCCGGAACTCACATTTGGAAAACTTCCCATAAAGTTGTTCTCGTCTCAACACGTCGAGCACTTGATGAAGGTGAAACTCGTGTTCCTCTCGGTCACGAGAATAAATCAAAATGTCATCGATGAAGACAACAACAAACCGATCCGAGAAAGTCGATGAAGATCCGATTCATTAACTCCATGAATACCGCAGTGCATTAGTCAATCCGAGCGGCATAACCACAAACTCATAATGACCATAACGTGTTGAAACGCCGTCTAGCGATATCCGACTCTCGAATCCATGGCCCGATGATATCCAGATCTTAAGTCGATCTTGGAAAATACCGAAGCTCCTGAAGTTGATCCAAAAGGTCATCGATACGGGGTAAGGGATACTTATTCTTGATTGTCACCTTATTCAACTCCCGATAATCGATACACAAGCGAAAAGAACCATCCTTCTTTTTGACGAACGACTTAGTGCTCCCCACGGGACGCACTCGGTCGGATATAACCTTTCTCGAACAATTCCTCAAGTTGACTCTTCAACTCTCGCATTTCGGTCGGGGCCATTCGATGCGGTGCCTTCGATATCGGGGGCGTACGTGCTCCAACTCAATCGTGAATTCCACATCTCTCTGTGGAGGCAAACCGAGTAACTCGTGCGGAAATACATCGGCATATTCCCTTACTCTGGAATATCCGACAACATCTTGATGATTCCTCGGTTTTGGTCATATAGCACCAATAACCGACACATCCTCGACGAGTAATCGCCTTGCTTTCATCAAATTAATGACCTTACGAGCAGTAATGGATTACCTCACGAAATACACATTCAACCCCATAAATGCGAAATGATAGTAATCATACGCTTACGGACACTAATGATGGCATCATGACGATCCATCCAATCAATACCCAAGATGACGTCGTCTCTCGGCAAATCTACGACGATAAGGTTCACGGCCATACACGACCATGAAACCGAATAGGACAATCCTGAATCTCACGATTTCGATGATTCGTCTACCATCGAGTAGACCAATGACATAAGGCTCACAACTAGTAGCACTACCCGCACGTAGTCTACTCAAACATGATTCGGAAATGAATGAATGCGATGCACCGGTATCAAAAAGGGTACACACAGGTTGAGATAGAATATCGAGTGTACCCGAGATCATTTGGGCCTCGGGATCATCGGTCTTCTTCATCTCATAAATCCGGGGTTTGCTAGTCCCGGCACCGGACGCTCCGTCTGGCGACTATAGGCTCCACCTTTAGTCGCTCCTGTCGTTTTAAACGACGCCGATTGAGTGGCCTTTGATTACGAGCAGTGTTGTTTCGGGCCCGAGATGACGCCTGAGTAGGTTTGGAGTCCATACGTCAAAAACGGGCCTTATGCGCAGCAATCCCACAATTATGACACGTGATCGTCTGTCTCGGACACTTGGTTCTGAGGTGACCAAGTTCCCCACCTTTATAACAGGTGATGGCGAAGGCGGCGCTCGAGACCGTGATTCGCGGGTTTAGACGACACAGAGGTCGTTCGAGAAAAGCGGAGCCCGCACGGGGTTTCTTGAAAGTTGTCGACCGCCTTGATCGATTTCGATTCTTCGATTTCTTGCTAGCGACGAAGGTTCTTTGCTTAGCAATCTCTTTAGCGATAAGCTCATAGGTGAGAGCTTTCTCGATGAATTGCCAACGAGGTGCAATTATGATTAAATGGCGAAGTCTCATACGGGGTTTTGACCTCTTCTTTGAAATACTTGATCTTGTCCGCTTCGAGTGAATGATAGATGAGGCGAACGGAAGAAGTTCTGAAATTTTTCGGCAATGGCGAGAACATCATTATCCGCCGAAAGGTCGGGAGTGAGTAATTCCGACAACTTGGCCTCCCGAGTGGGGCCGGATAGTACCTCTCCATCATGAGAGTCTTGAACGATCCCAAGTACAAGATCCTTCGGTGGGCTTCAACGATAACCACCAAGAATGTGCGCTCTTACCCGGGTAGTAGGCAACAGAAACTTTGTGTCCTTAGGACACTCCACCATAGCAAACAACTTCTCGAAATGTTCGAGCCAATGAATAATATCTGCCGGCTCGGGCAGGCCCTCGAAAGTCGGTGGCCTCGCGAGAGATGTCGCCGATGATATTGCTCACATTCCTCTCTTGCCTCGGAGGTGGCGGCGGAGGAGCTGTTGATTTTGAGTAGTGGAGTTATGCATCGTCTCCATTAGTTGTGTCATCTCGAGTCATCAGGCCATCATGCCTCGCATAAAGGCGAGTGGATCGATCCGAACACCTTCGACCGAGCGGTGTCCCTAGTACGACTCACGATAGAGAATGATCACGTCGAGGTGAATGAGTAGCGGCGTCGCTACTAGATGAATTAGCATTATTTCTCGCATTTGCACGTGTATTCGCACGAGTTCTCGGGATTCCGCCGCTCCACGGCCTCGTCCTCCTCGTCCTCTGCCCGGCTCTTTCCATACTCAAGTAGGAAAGTCACATGATGATTATATTTCCCGCATGAATATCATGTTATGATTATATTATGAAATGATGAAAATGAGCATACACGCTCCAATAACGATTACATGAATGATTAAGCGGCGTGACATGATTATCGATGAAGTTCTTGAAATGATTATCTTGAATGAGTTAACAAGATTAATGATTTGATCTTTCAAATCAACAATCAATAATGAAATGAATTGAGTGATTAATGAGTCAACTGACCGTTGATCAAAGTGACAATGATGATTGAGGATTGTTAATCGATGAATTATGAATGAATGATTAATGCGAAATTATACCATGGCATTAGAAATCTTACGATTCTTGATCGATTGGCTCGGCATTTGCACAGTCACACGTGGCCGAAAGTCCAATGATACTAGTCCGATGACGATGATTTCAAACGAGACATGACTTGGAGGGTAGTATTCAAAACCACGCTCGATACCAACTCTGTAACACCCCAAACTAGGCGGATATTACGGTCTTGTAGATCCCATTTGGGACCCACCGAGCAAATGAAAATGAATGAATTACACAAGATAAATGTAGTACCGAACCACATTATATTACCAAATACTCCGATGAGGAGTTTAAGTACAACACACCAGACAATACCGAATACTAGTGTATTTTATGTGAAGATAAAATACACCACCCTGAATAAATAAACATTTCAAACGGAATTTTGCAATGGAAAATACAAATGATGAAATGATCAAATCGGCTGAAACAAACGAAATGATTGGGGCCCCCTACTAGTATCATCAGGACTCGTCGCCGTCAACATGCTCTTCCCATGCCTTTGCCTTGCCGTGACACGAAAACAAAATCCCCAACGGGGCCATTTACGAACAACAATCCTCAAGGGTTGAAATTACACAATCATGAATTAATCAAGTTATGAAATATTCTTAATTATGAATTACGCTGAAGAGGAGTACCATAAATGCGCCCGTAATGTTACGTGCAAGTGTACAACACCCGTCCGTGTACCTAATTAGTCTCACGAGACAATATGACTCGTGTGCGGTCTAATGTATCGGTGAACCCAATACAATAACCATCGTGTGCCCGACTAAAAATTCCACACAGACACACCCGGCCACGCAATATGAACCCGAGAAGGTCACATGAACGAGAATGACCATAATGAACGTCAATGAATAATTAATTAGACAAGGATAAAATGACTCACCGTTATGAAAGTAATAGTGACGTGATTGATAATCCAATGAAATGATTTGGAACCGTCGTTCCTCGTGAATGAAATTATTATTCGACAATTACAAATCTCAAAATGATTATAATTATGATGAATGAATTATGATTATGAACAATCAACAACGAAAGGAATGAGTATCCTTTTAACCGAGTAAGATTTAACTTACACAACAACAATGAAGAATGTCCGTCCACGAACAACGTCCTAACCAAGATACCGGTCGCTCGAACAACCTTAATTCATTACAATTACCAACAATCCGATTAATAACGAATTAAACATGAATAAAACGAACTCAAGACGTCGATACGATTAAACCAAGTTCATCGGGGCATTATATCGAACACTTTGATTGTATACAACTAAACCTCAATAATATCAACTTCAAATCCCCAAGAAGTGTTTCAAATCAACAAAACATCTCCAATACGATCAATAATCCGTTATGATTATCCGAAAACGTGATTATAACAACAATTAGTTGAAAATCCCCAATTCCAACTCGATTTCCAAAGTGTTCTTGAATAATCCCTCAATAATCCAATGAATCCTTATACAAACTCATAATCATATACATATCCCTTCATATATCATGATTATAACGTCCAAAACATCCTATTTCAACACAAAATCGAAGTCCAAAGAGTTGAAGGAATTACCTCTTGATGATCCAAGTGCTTCAATCCGAAGAATACGCGTTAGATTGATTATCCGGGCTTCACGATCGAAAGGAGATGAAGAAAATCAAACACCCAAATGATTTGTGAAGGAAAAACCCTCCCTCAAGCCTTATCTCTCGGTTGAAGGTGAAGAAAATGCGAAAATGGGCTGAAATGATGAAAAAATGAATTTATAGGGTTGGTGCTGCCGGACACGGCCGTGCGATCGGCACGGTCGTGTCGCACGGTGGCGGCGGATTGGCAGCGGCGGTGACTCGGCCGTGTCAGTTGACACGGTCGCGGCGTGAGCCTTCCGAAGCGACCGCCGGCAATGACTTCGGCATGACCGTCCGGATTGACACGGTCCCGAGACACGGTCGGGCGTGTCGGCGATCGTTCGAGCTTATCGGAAGAAATGCAGCACGGGCCGTGTCGGGCGACACGGTCGAGCACAGTCGGCGTAAACTTGCATTTTCGGGCGAAATGCACGGGCCGTGTCGGACGACACGGCGGTTCGGTCGGCGGTGATCGGCAAAATCAAAGCGACCATAACTCTCTCGTCCGGACTCCGATTGACTCACCGTTTGAACCATTGGAAAGCTAACTCGATGCTCTATAATATTGCAAAGATTTAGAATTTTTGGAGTTACCAAAAATTAATGGTGATCTAACAAAGTCGAACTCATATGAGGAAAGTTGAAACGATGAACAATAACGATACTCAACTCGAAGTTTATACGAACGGTGAACACGGTGAATGAACATGATTGATGAATGATTATAATTGAGTGAAAATACACTGAGTGACAATTACAGACTGATAATTACTGAATGAAAATGAATGAATTACAACCGGGTATTACAACGAAAATTGAGCACCAAAAACTATGTATAAAACCGTAAAAAGAAGCTCAAATTCTGACCATTTGGTGATAGTTCATTCGAGAAAGACTGCATGAACAATCTTATGTCACATGTAGGAGCATTCTGGTAGAAATTCGTCCGATTCGGAAACAATTTTTCGGTTACGGAAATTGGGCACTAAAAATAATGTATAAAACCGTAAAAAGAAGCTCAAATTCCGATCATTTAGTGATAGTTCATTTGAGAAAGACTGCATGAACAATCTTATATCACATGTAGGAGCATTCTGGTAGAAATTCATCCGATTCTGAAACAATTTTTCGGTTACGAAAATTGAGCACCAAAAACTATGTATAAAACCGTAAAAAGACGCTCAAATTCCGACCATTTGGTGATAGTTCATTCGAGAAAAGGCATGAACAATCTTATATCACGTGTAGGAGAATTCAGTAGAAATTCGTCCGATTCGGAAACAATTTTGATTCTGAAAATTGGGCACCAAAATTAATGTATAAAACCGTAAAAAGAAGCTCAAATTCCGATCATTTAGTGATAGTTCATTCGAGAAAGACTGCATGAACAATCTTATATCACATGTAGGAGCATTCTGGTAGAAATTTGTCCGATTCGGAAACAATTTTTCGGTTACGAAAATTGGGCACCAAAATTAATGTATAAAACCGTAAAAAGAAGCTCAAATTCCGATCATTTAGTGATAGTTCATTCGAGAAAGACTGCATGAACAATCTTATATCACATGTAGGAGCATTCTGGTAGAAATTTGTCCGATTCCGAAATAATTTTTCGGTTACGAAAATTGAGCACCAAAAACTATGTATAAAACCGTAAAAAGACGCTCAAATTCTGACCATTTGGTGATAGTTCATTCGAGAAAGACTGCATGAACAATCTTATATCACATGTAGGAGCATTCTGGTAGAAATTCATCCGATTCTAAAACAATTTTTCGGTTACGAAAATTGAGCACCAAAAACTATGTATAAAACCGTAAAAAGAAGCTCAAATTCCGACCATTTGGTGATAGTTCATTCGAGAAAGACTGCATGAACAATCTTATATCACATGTAGGATTATTCTGGTAGAAATTCGTCCGATTCGGAAACAAATTTTTGGTTACGAAAATTGAGCACCAAAAACTATGTATAAAACCGTAAAAAGACGCTCAAATTCCGACCATTTGGTGATAGTTCATTCGAGAAAGACTACATGAACAATCTTACATCACATGTAGGATCATTTTTGGTATAAATTCGTCTGATTCCGAAATAATTTTTCGGTTACCAAAATTGGGCATCAAAAACTATGTATAAAACCGTAAAAAGACGCTCAAATTCCGACCATTTGGTGATAGTTCATTCGAGAAATACTGCATGAACAATCTTATATCACATGTAGGAGCATTCTGGTAGAAATTCGTCCGATTCTGAAACAATTTTTCGTTTACGAAAATTGGGCACCAAAATAATGTATAAAACCGTAAAAAGAAGCTCAAATTCCGATCATTTAGTGATA
This sequence comes from Orobanche coerulescens, assembly GCA_033398695.1. NCBI lineage: Eukaryota > Viridiplantae > Streptophyta > Magnoliopsida > Lamiales > Orobanchaceae > Orobanche > Orobanche coerulescens. The sequence continues at coordinate 96,642 of JAWKAU010000290.1, forward strand.
GTTCATTTGAGAAAGACTGCATGAACAATCTTATATCACATGTAGGAGCATTGTGGTAGAAATTAGTCCGATTCTGAAACAATTTTCCGGTTACGAAAATTGAGCACCAAAAATAATGTATAAAACCGTAAAAAGAAGCTCAAATTCCGATCATTTAATGATAGTTCATTCGAGAAAGACTGCATGAACAATCTTATATCACATGTAGGAGCATTCTGGTAAAAATTAGTCCTATTCTGAAACAATTTTTCGGTTATGAAAATTTAGCACCAAAAACAATGTATAAAACCGTAAAAAGAAGCTCAAATTCCGATCATTTAATGATAGTTCATTCGAGAAAGACTGCATGAACAATCTTATATCACATGTAGGAGCATTCTGGTAGAAATTCGTCCGATTCTGAAACAATTTTTCGGTTATGAAAATTGAGCACCAAAAACTAAGTATAAAACCGTAAAAAAACGCTCAAATTCCGACCATTTGGTGATAGTTCATTTGAGAAAGACTACATAAACAATCTTAGATCACATGTAGGAGCATTCTGGTAGAAATTCGTCCGATTCTGAAACAATTTTTCGGTTACGAAAATTGAGCACCAAAAACTATGTATAAAACCGTAAAAAGAAGCTCAAATTCTGACCATTTGGTGATAGTTCATTCGAGAAAGACTGCATGAACAATCTTATATCACATGTAGGAGCATTCTGGTAGAAATTCGTCCGATTCGGAAACAATTTTTCGGTTACGGAAATTGGGCACTAAAAATAATGTATAAAACCGTAAAAAGAAGCTCAAATTCCGATCATTTAGTGATAGTTCATTCGAGAAAGACTGCATTAACAATCTTATATCACATGTAGGAGCATTCTGGTAGAAATTCGTCCGATTCTGAAACAATTTTTCGGTTACGAAAATTGAGCACCAAAAACTATGTATAAAAAACCGTAAAAAGAAGCTCAAATTCTGACCATTTGGTGATAGTTCATTCGAGAAAGACTGCATGAACAATCTTATATCACATGTAGGAGCATTCTGGTAGAAATTCGTCCGATTCGGAAACAATTTTTCGGTTACGGAAATTGGGCACTAAAAATAATGTATACAACCGTAAAAAGAAGCTCAAATTCCGATCATTTAGTGATAGTTCATTCGAGAAAGACTGCATGAACAATCTTATATCACATGTAGGAGCATTCTGGTAGAAATTCATCCGATTCTGAAACAATTTTTCGGTTACGAAAATTGAGCACCAAAAACTATGTATAAAACCGTAAAAAGACGCTCAAATTCCGACCATTTGGTGATAGTTCATTCGAGAAAGACTGCATGAACAATCTTATATCACGTGTAGGAGAATTCTGGTAGAAATTCGTCCGATTCGGAAACAATTTTTCGGTTACGAAAATTGGGCACCAAAATTAATGTATAAAACCGTAAAAAGAAGCTCAAATTCCGATCATTTAGTGATAGTTCATTCGAGAAAGACTGCATGAACAATCTTATATCACATGTAGGAGCATTCTGGTAGAAATTTGTCCGATTCCGAAATAATTTTTCGGTTACGAAAATTGAGCACCAAAAACTATGTATAAAACCGTAAAAAGACGCTCAAATTCTGACCATTTGGTGATAGTTCATTCGAGAAAGACTGCATGAACAATCTTATATCACATGTAGGAGCATTCTGGTAGAAATTCGTCCGATTCGGAAACAATTTTTCGGTTACGAAAATTGGGCACCAAAATTAATGTATAAAACCGTAAAAAGAAGCTCAAATTCTGATCATTTAGTGATAGTTCATTCGAGAAAGACTGCATGAACAATCTTATATCATATGTAGGAGCATTCTGGTAGAAATTCGTCCGATTCTGAAACAATTTTTCGGTTACGAAAATTGAGCACCAAAAACTATGTATAAAACCGTAAAAAAACGCTCAAATTCCGACCATTTGGTCATAGTTCATTCGAGAAAGACTGCATGAACAATCTTATATCACATGTAGGAGCATTCTGGTAGAAACTCATCCGATTCTAAAACAATGTTTCGGTTACGAAAATTGAGCACCAAAAACTATGTATAAAACCGTAAAAAGAAGCTCAAATTCCGACCATTTGGTGATAGTTCATTCGAGAAAGACTGCATGAACAATCTTATATCACATGTAGGATCATTCTGGTAGAAATTCGTCCGATTCGGAAACAATTTTCCGGTTACGAAAATTGGGCACCAAAAATAATGTATAAAACCGTAAAAAGAAGCTCAAATTCCGATCATTTAGTGATAGTTCATTCGAGAAAGACTGCATGAACAATCTTATATCACGTGTAGGAGCATTCTGGTAGAAATTCGTCCGATTCTGAAACAATTTTTCAGTTACGAAAATTGAGCACCAAAAACTATGTATAAAACCGTAAAAAGACGCTCAAATTCCGACCATTTGGTGATAGTTCATTCGAGAAAGACTACATGAACAATCTTACATCACATGTAGGATCATTTTTGGTATAAATTAAATGCGATTCGAAATAATTTTTCGGTTACCAAAATTGGGCACCAAAAACTATGTATAAAACCGTAAAAAGACGCTCAAATTTCGACCATTTGGTGATAGTTCATTCGAGAAATACTGCATGAACAATCTTATATCACATGTAGGAGCATTCTGGTAGAAATTCGTCCGATTCTGAAACAATTTTTCGTTTACGAAAATTGGGCACCAAAATAATGTATAAAACCGTAAAAAGAAGCTCAAATTCCGATCATTTAGTGATAGTTCATTTGAGAAAGACTGCATGAACAATCTTATATCACATGTAGAAGCATTCTGGTAGAAATTAGTCCGATTCTGAAACAATTTTCCGGTTACGAAAATTGAGCACCAAAAATAATGTATAAAACCGTAAAAAGAAGCTCAAATTCCGATCATTTAATGATAGTTCATTCGAGAAAGACTGCATGAACAATCTTATATCACATGTAGGAGCATTCTGGTAGAAATTCGTCCGATTCTGAAACAATTTTTCGGTTATGAAAATTGGGCACCAAAATAATTTATAAAACCGTAAAAAGAAGCTCAAATTCCGATCATTTAGTGATAGTTCATTCGAGAAGGACTGCATAAACAATCTTATATCACATGTAGGAGCATTCTGGTAAAAATTAGTCCTATTCTGAAACAATTTTTCGGTTACGAAAATTTAGCACCAAAAATAATGTATAAAACCGTAAAAAGAAGCTCAAATTCCGATCATTTAATGATAGTTCATTCGAGAAAGACTGCATGAACAATCTTATATCACATGTAGGAGCATTCTGGTAGAAATTCGTCCGATTCGGAAACAATTTTTCGGTTACGGAAATTGGGCACTAAAAATAATGTATAAAACCGTAAAAAGAAGCTCAAATTCCGATCATTTAGTGATAGTTCATTCGAGAAAGACTGCATGAACAATCTTATATCACATGTAGGAGCATTCGTAGAAATTCATCCGATTCTGAAACAATTTTTCGGTTACGAAAATTGAGCACCAAAAACTATGTATAAAACCGTAAAAAGACGCTCAAATTCCGACCATTTGGTGATAGTTCATTCGAGAAAGACTGCATGAACAATCTTATATCACGTGTAGGAGAATTCTGGTAGAAATTCGTCCGATTCGGAAACAATTTTTCGGTTACGAAAATTGGGCACCAAAATTAATGTATAAAACCGTAAAAGAAGCTCAAATTCCGATCATTTAGTGATAGTTCATTCGAGAAAGACTGCATGAACAATCTTATATCACATGTAGGAGCATTCTGGTAGAAATTTGTCCGATTCCGAAATAATTTTTCGGTTACGAAAATTGAGCACCAAAAACTATGTATAAAACCGTAAAAAGACGCTCAAATTCTGACCATTTGGTGATAGTTCATTCGAGAAAGACTGCATGAACAATCTTATATCACATGTAGGAGCACTCTGGTAGAAATTCGTCCGATTCGGAAACAATTTTTCGGTTACGAAAATTGGGCACCAAAATTAATGTATAAAACCGTAAAAAGAAGCTCAAATTCTGATCATTTAGTGATAGTTCATCCGAGAAAGACTGCATGAACAATCTTATATCATATGTAGGAGCATTCTGGTAGAAATTCGTCCGATTCTGAAACAATTTTTCGGTTACGAAAATTGAGCACCAAAAACTATGTATAAAACCGTAAAAAAACGCTCAAATTCCGACCATTTGGTCATAGTTCATTCGAGAAAGACTGCATGAACAATCTTATATCACATGTAGGAGCATTCTGGTAGAAACTCATCCGATTCTAAAACAATGTTTCGGTTACGAAAATTGGGCACCAAAATTAATGTATAAAACCGTAAAAAGAAGCTCAAATTCCGATCATTTAGTGATAGTTCATTCGAGAAAGACTGCATGAACAATCTTATATCACATGTAGGAGCATTCTGGTAGAAATTTGTCCGATTCCGAAATAATTTTTCGGTTACGAAAATTGAGCACCAAAAACTATGTATAAAACCGTAAAAAGAAGCTCAAATTCTGACCATTTGGTGATAGTTCATTCGAGAAAGACTGCATGAACAATCTTATATCACATGTAGGAGCATTCTGGTAGAAATTCGTCCGATTCGGAAACAATTTTTCGGTTACGGAAATTGGGCACTAAAAATAATGTATAAAACCGTAAAAAGAAGCTCAAATTCCGATCATTTAGTGATAGTTCATTCGAGAAAGACTGCATGAACAATCTTATATCACATGTAGGAGCATTCTGGTAGAAATTCATCCGATTCTGAAACAATTTTTCGGTTACGAAAATTGAGCACCAAAAACTATGTATAAAACCGTAAAAAGACGCTCAAATTCCGACCATTTGGTGATAGTTCATTCGAGAAAGACTGCATGAACAATCTTATATCACGTGTAGGAGAATTCTGGTAGAAATTCGTCCGATTCTAAACAATTTTTCTAAGCACAAAATTGGGCACCAAAATTAATGTATAAAACCGTAAAAAGAAGCTCAAATTCCGATCATTTAGTGATAGTTCATTCGAGAAAGACTGCATGAACAATCTTATATCACATGTAGGAGCATTCTGGTAGAAATTTGTCCGATTCGGAAACAATTTTTCGGTTACGAAAATTGGGCACCAAAATTAATGTATAAAACCATAAAAAGAAGCTCAAATTCCGATCATTTAGTGATAGTTCATTCGAGAAAGACTGCATGAACAATCTTATATCACATGTAGGAGCATTCTGGTAGAAATTTGTCCGATTCCGAAATAATTTTTCGGTTACGAAAATTGAGCACCAAAAACTATGTATAAAACCGTAAAAAGACGCTCAAATTCTGACCATTTGGTGATAGTTCATTCGAGAAAGACTGCATGAACAATCTTATATCACATGTAGGAGCATTCTGGTAGAAATTCATCCGATTCTAAAACAATTTTTCGGTTACGAAAATTGAGCACCAAAAACTATGTATAAAACCGTAAAAAGAAGCTCAAATTCCGACCATTTGGTGATAGTTCATTCGAGAAAGACTGCATGAACAATCTTATATCACATGTAGGATCATTCTGGTAGAAATTCGTCCGATTCGGAAACAAATTTTCGGTTACGAAAATTGAGCACCAAAAACTATGTATAAAACCGTAAAAAGACGCTCAAATTCCGACCATTTGGTGATAGTTCATTCGAGAAAGACTACATGAACAATCTTACATCACATGTAGGATCATTTTTGGTATAAATTCGTCTGATTCCGAAATAATTTTTCGGTTACCAAAATTGGGCATCAAAAACTATGTATAAAACCGTAAAAAGACGCTCAAATTCCGACCATTTGGTGATAGTTCATTCGAGAAATACTGCATGAACAATCTTATATCACATGTAGGAGCATTCTGGTAGAAATTCGTCCGATTCTGAAACAATTTTTCGTTTACGAAAATTGGGCACCAAAATAATGTATAAAACCGTAAAAAGAAGCTCAAATTCCGATCATTTAGTGATAGTTCATTTGAGAAAGACTGCATGAACAATCTTATATCACATGTAGGAGCATTGTGGTAGAAATTAGTCCGATTCTGAAACAATTTTCCGGTTACGAAAATTGAGCACCAAAAATAATGTATAAAACCGTAAAAAGAAGCTCAAATTCCGATCATTTAATGATAGTTCATTCGAGAAAGACTGCATGAACAATCTTATATCACATGTAGGAGCATTCTGGTAAAAATTAGTCCTATTCTGAAACAATTTTTCGGTTATGAAAATTTAGCACCAAAAACAATGTATAAAACCGTAAAAAGAATCAAATTCCGATCATTTAATGATAGTTCATTCGAGAAAGACTGCATGAACAATCTTATATCACATGTAGGAGCATTCTGGTAGAAATTCGTCCGATTCTGAAACAATTTTTCGGTTATGAAAATTGAGCACCAAAAACTAAGTATAAAACCGTAAAAAAACGCTCAAATTCCGACCATTTGGTGATAGTTCATTTGAGAAAGACTACATAAACAATCTTAGATCACATGTAGGAGCATTCTGGTAGAAATTCGTCCGATTCTGAAACAATTTTTCGGTTACGAAAATTGAGCACCAAAAACTATGTATAAAACCGTAAAAAGAAGCTCAAATTCTGACCATTTGGTGATAGTTCATTCGAGAAAGACTGCATGAACAATCTTATATCACATGTAGGAGCATTCTGGTAGAAATTGTCCGATTCGAAACAATTTTTGATTACGGAAATTGGGCACTAAAAATAATGTATAAAACCGTAAAAAGAAGCTCAAATTCGATCATTTAGTGATAGTTCATTCGAGAAAGACTGCATTAACAATCTTATATCACATGTAGGAGCATTCGGTAGAAATTGTCCGATTCTCAAACAATTTTTCGATTACGAAAATTGAGCACCAAAAACTATGTATAAAACCGTAAAAGACGCTCAAATTCCGACCATTTGGTGATAGTTCATTCGAGAAAGACCGCATGAACAATCTTATATCACGTGTAGGAGAATTCTCGTAGAAATTGTCCGATTCGAAACAATTTTTCGATTACGAAAATTGAGCACCAAAAACTATGTATAAAACCGTAAAAACGCTCAAATTCGACCATTTGGTCATAGTTCATTCGAGAAAGACCGCATGAACAATCTTATATCACATGTAGGAGCATTCGTAGAAACTCATCCGATTCTAAAACAATGTTTGATTACGAAAATTGAGCACCAAAAACTATGTATAAAACCGTAAAAAGAAGCTCAAATTCGACCATTTGGTGATAGTTCATTCGAGAAAGACCGCATGAACAATCTTATATCACATGTAGGATCATTCTGTAGAAATTGTCCGATTCGAAACAATTTTCCGATTGAAAATTGGGCACCAAAAATAATGTATAAAACCGTAAAAAGAAGCTCAAATTCGATCATTTAGTGATAGTTCATTCGAGAAAGACTGCATGAACAATCTTATATCACGTGTAGGAGCATTCGTAGAAATTCGTCCGATTCTCAAACAATTTTTCGATTCTGAAAATTGAGCACCAAAACTATGTATAAAACCGTAAAAAGACGCTCAAATTCGACAATTTGGTGATAGTTCATTCGAGAAAGACTACATGAACAATCTTACATCACATGTAGGATCATTTTTGGTATAAATTGCCTCGATTCGAAATAATTTTTCGGTTACCAAAATTGGGCACCAAAAACTATGTATAAAACCGTAAAAAGACGCTCAAATTTCGACCATTTGGTGATAGTTCATTCGAGAAATACTGCATGAACAATCTTATATCACATGTAGGAGCATTCTGGTAGAAATTCGTCCGATTCTCAAACAATTTTTCGTTTACGAAAATTGGGCACCAAAATAATGTATAAAACCGTAAAAGAAGCTCAAATTCGATCATTTAGTGATAGTTCATTTGAGAAAGACTGCATGAACAATCTTATATCACATGTAGGAGCATTCTGGTAGAAATTAGTCCGATTCTGAAACAATTTTCCGGTTACGAAAATTGAGCACCAAAAATAATGTATAAAACCGTAAAAAGAAGCTCAAATTCGATCATTTAATGATAGTTCATTCGAGAAAGACGCATGAACAATCTTATATCACATGTAGGAGCATTCTCGTAGAAATTGTCCGATTCTCAAACAATTTTTCGGTTATGAAAATTGGGCACCAAAATAATTTATAAAACCGTAAAAGAAGCTCAAATTCCGATCATTTAGTGATAGTTCATTCGAGAAGGACTGCATAAACAATCTTATATCACATGTAGGAGCATTCTGGTAAAAATTAGTCCTATTCTGAAACAATTTTTCGGTTACGAAAATTTAGCACCAAAAATAATGTATAAAACCGTAAAAAGAAGCTCAAATTCCGATCATTTAATGATAGTTCATTCGAGAAAGACTGCATGAACAATCTTATATCACATGTAGGAGCATTCTGGTAGAAATTCGTCCGATTCGGAAACAATTTTTCGGTTACGGAAATTGGGCACTAAAAATAATGTATAAAACCGTAAAAAGAAGCTCAAATTCCGATCATTTAGTGATAGTTCATTCGAGAAAGACTGCATGAACAATCTTATATCACATGTAGGAGCATTCTGGTAGAAATTCATCCGATTCTGAAACAATTTTTCGGTTACGAAAATTGAGCACCAAAAACTATGTATAAAACCGTAAAAAGACGCTCAAATTCCGACCATTTGGTGATAGTTCATTCGAGAAAGACTGCATGAACAATCTTATATCACGTGTAGGAGAATTCGTAGAAATTCCCGATTCTAAACAATTTTTCGGTTACGAAAATTGGGCACCAAAATTAATGTATAAAACCGTAAAAAGAAGCTCAAATTCCGATCATTTAGTGATAGTTCATTCGAGAAAGACTGCATGAACAATCTTATATCACATGTAGGAGCATTCTGGTAGAAATTTGTCCGATTCCGAAATAATTTTTCGGTTACGAAAATTGAGCACCAAAAACTATGTATAAAACCGTAAAAAGACGCTCAAATTCTGACCATTTGGTGATAGTTCATTCGAGAAAGACTGCATGAACAATCTTATATCACATGTAGGAGCATTCTGGTAGAAATTCGTCCGATTCGGAAACAATTTTTCGGTTACGAAAATTGGGCACCAAAATTAATGTATAAAACCGTAAAAAGAAGCTCAAATTCTGATCATTTAGTGATAGTTCATCCGAGAAAGACTGCATGAACAATCTTATATCATATGTAGGAGCATTCTGGTAGAAATTCGTCCGATTCTGAAACAATTTTTCGGTTACGAAAATTGAGCACCAAAAACTATGTATAAAACCGTAAAAAAACGCTCAAATTCCGACCATTTGGTCATAGTTCATTCGAGAAAGACTGCATGAACAATCTTATATCACATGTAGGAGCATTCTGGTAGAAACTCATCCGATTCTAAAACAATGTTTCGGTTACGAAAATTGAGCACCAAAACTATGTATAAAACCGTAAAAAGAAGCTCAAATTCGACCATTTGGTGATAGTTCATTCGAGAAAGACTGCATGAACAATCTTATATCACATGTAGGATCATTCTGGTAGAAATTCGTCCGATTCGGAAACAATTTTTCGGTTACGAAAATTGGGCACCAAAAATAATGTATAAAACCGTAAAAAGAAGCTCAAATTCCGATCATTTAGTGATAGTTCATTCGAGAAAGACTGCATGAACAATCTTATATCACGTGTAGGAGCATTCTGGTAGAAATTCGTCCGATTCTGAAACAATTTTTCAGTTACGAAAATTGAGCACCAAAAACTATGTATAAAACCGTAAAAAGACGCTCAAATTCCGACCATTTGGTGATAGTTCATTCGAGAAAGACTACATGAACAATCTTACATCACATGTAGGATCATTTTTGGTATAAATTCGTCTGATTCCGAAATAATTTTTCGGTTACCAAAATTGGGCACCAAAAACTATGTATAAAACCGTAAAAAGACGCTCAAATTTCGACCATTTGGTGATAGTTCATTCGAGAAATACTGCATGAACAATCTTATATCACATGTAGGAGCATTCTGGTAGAAATTCGTCCGATTCTGAAACAATTTTTCGTTTACGAAAATTGGGCACCAAAATAATGTATAAAACCGTAAAAAGAAGCTCAAATTCCGATCATTTAGTGATAGTTCATTTGAGAAAGACTGCATGAACAATCTTATATCACATGTAGGAGCATTCTGGTAGAAATTAGTCCGATTCTGAAACAATTTTCCGGTTACGAAAATTGAGCACCAAAAATAATGTATAAAACCGTAAAAAGAAGCTCAAATTCCGATCATTTAATGATAGTTCATTCGAGAAAGACTGCATGAACAATCTTATATCACATGTAGGAGCATTACGTAGAAATTAAATCCGATTCTGAAACAATTTTTCGGTTATGAAAATTGGGCACCAAAATAATTTATAAAACCGTAAAAGAAGCTCAAATTCCGATCATTTAGTGATAGTTCATTCGAGAAGGACTGCATAAACAATCTTATATCACATGTAGGAGCATTCTGGTAAAAATTAGTCCTATTCTGAAACAATTTTTCGGTTACGAAAATTTAGCACCAAAAATAATGTATAAAACCGTAAAAAGAAGCTCAAATTCCGATCATTTAATGATAGTTCATTCGAGAAAGACTGCATGAACAATCTTATATCACATGTAGGAGCATTCTGGTAGAAATTAAATCCGATTCTGAAACAATTTTTCGGTTATGAAAATTGAGCACCAAAAACTAAGTATAAAACCGTAAAAAAACGCTCAAATTCCGACCATTTGGTGATAGTTCATTTGAGAAAGACTACATAAACAATCTTAGATCACATGTAGGAGCATTCTGGTAGAAATTCGTCCGATTCTGAAACAATTTTTCGGTTACGAAAATTGAGCACCAAAAACTATGTATAAAACCGTAAAAAGAAGCTCAAATTCTGACCATTTGGTGATAGTTCATTCGAGAAAGACTGCATGAACAATCTTATATCACATGTAGGAGCATTCTGGTAGAAATTCGTCCGATTCTGAAACAATTTTTCGGTTATGAAAATTGAGCACCAAAAACTAAGTATAAAACCGTAAAAAACGCTCAAATTCCGACCATTTGGTGATAGTTCATTTGAGAAAGACTACATAAACAATCTTAGATCACATGTAGGAGCATTCTGGTAGAAATTCGTCCGATTCTGAAACAATTTTTCGGTTACGAAAATTGAGCACCAAAAACTATGTATAAAACCGTAAAAAGAAGCTCAAATTCTGACCATTTGGTGATAGTTCATTCGAGAAAGACTGCATGAACAATCTTATATCACATGTAGGAGCATTCGTAGAAATTGTCCGATTCTAAACAATTTTTCTTACGGAAATTGGGCACTAAAAATAATGTATAAAACCGTAAAAAGAAGCTCAAAATACGATCATTTATTTATAGATCATTCGAGAAAGACTGCATTAACAATCTAATATCAAATGTAGGAGCATTCTGGTAGAAATTCGTCCGATTCTTAAACAATTTTTCGATTACAAAATTGAGCACCAAAACTATGTATAAAAACCGTAACACGAAGCTCAAATTCTGACCATTTGGTGATAGTTCATTCGAGAAAGACTGCATGAACAATCTTATATCACATGTAGGAGCATTCTGGTAGAAATTCGTCCGATTCGGAAACAATTTTTCGGTTACGGAAATTGGGCACTAAAAATAATGTATACAACCGTAAAAAGAAGCTCAAATTCCGATCATTTAGTGATAGTTCATTCGAGAAAGACTGCATGAACAATCTTATATCACATGTAGGAGCATTCTGGTAGAAATTCATCCGATTCTGAAACAATTTTTCGGTTACGAAAATTGAGCACCAAAAACTATGTATAAAACCGTAAAAGACGCTCAAATTACGACCATTTGGTGATAGTTCATTCGAGAAAGACCGCATGAACAATCTTATATCACGTGTAGGAGAATTCAGTAGAAATTCGTCCGATTCTAAACAATTTTTCATTACGAAAATTGGGCACCAAAATTAATGTATAAAACCGTAAAAAGAAGCTCAAATTCGATCATTTAGTGATAGTTCATTCGAGAAAGACTGCATGAACAATCTTATATCACATGTAGGAGCATTCTGGTAGAAATTTGTCCGATTCCGAAATAATTTTTCGGTTACGAAAATTGAGCACCAAAAACTATGTATAAAACCGTAAAAAGACGCTCAAATTCTGACCATTTGGTGATAGTTCATTCGAGAAAGACTGCATGAACAATCTTATATCACATGTAGGAGCATTCTGGTAGAAATTCGTCCGATTCTAAACAATTTTTCTATTAAAATTGGGCACCAAAATTAATGTATAAAACCGTAAAAAGAAGCTCAAATTCTGATCATTTAGTGATAGTTCATCCGAGAAAGACTGCATGAACAATCTTATATCATATGTAGGAGCATTCTGGTAGAAATTCGTCCGATTCTGAAACAATTTTTCGGTTACGAAAATTGAGCACCAAAAACTATGTATAAAACCGTAAAAAAACGCTCAAATTCCGACCATTTGGTCATAGTTCATTCGAGAAAGACTGCATGAACAATCTTATATCACATGTAGGAGCATTCTGGTAGAAACTCATCCGATTCTAAAACAATGTTTCGGTTACGAAAATTGAGCACCAAAAACTATGTATAAAACCGTAAAAAGAAGCTCAAATTCCGACCATTTGGTGATAGTTCATTCGAGAAAGACTGCATGAACAATCTTATATCACATGTAGGATCATTCTGGTAGAAATTCGTCCGATTCGCAAACAATTGTTCGGTTACGAAAATTGCGCACCAAAAATTATGTATAAAACCGTAAAAAGAAGCTCAAATTCCGATCATTTAGTGATAGTTCATTCGAGAAAGACTGCATGAACAATCTTATATCACGTGTAGGAGCATTCTGGTAGAAATTCGTCCGATTCTGAAACAATTTTTCAGTTACGAAAATTGAGCACCAAAAACTATGTATAAAACCGTAAAAAGACGCTCAAATTCCGACCATTTGGTGATAGTTCATTCGAGAAAGACTACATGAACAATCTTACATCACATGTAGGATCATTTTTGGTATAAATTCGTCTGATTCCGAAATAATTTTTCGGTTACCAAAATTGGGCACCAAAAACTATGTATAAAACTGTAAAAAGACGCTCAAATTTCGACCATTTGGTGATAGTTCATTCGAGAAATACTGCATGAACAATCTTATATCACATGTAGGAGCATTCTGGTAGAAATTCGTCCGATTCTGAAACAATTTTTCGTTTACGAAAACTGGGCACCAAAATAATGTATAAAACCGTAAAAAGAAGCTCAAATTCCGATCATTTAGTGATAGTTCATTTGAGAAAGACTGCATGAACAATCTTATATCACATGTAGGAGCATTCTGGTAGAAATTAGTCCGATTCTGAAACAATTTTCCAGTTACGAAAATTGAGCACCAAAAATAATGTATAAAACCGTAAAAAGAAGCTCAAATTCCGATCATTTAATGATAGTTCATTCGAGAAAGACTGCATGAACAATCTTATATCACATGTAGGAGCATTCTGGTAGAAATTCGTCCGATTCTGAAACAATTTTTCGGTTATGAAAATTGGGCACCAAAATAATTTATAAAACCGTAAAAAGAAGCTCAAATTCCGATCATTTAGTGATAGTTCATTCGAGAAGGACTGCATAAACAATCTTATATCACATGTAGGAGCATTCTGGTAAAAATTAGTCCTATTCTGAAACAATTTTTCGGTTACGAAAATTTAGCACCAAAATAATGTATAAAACCGTAAAAAGAAGCTCAAATTCGATCATTTAATGATAGTTCATTCGAGAAAGACTGCATGAACAATCTTATATCACATGTAGGAGCATTCTGTAGAAATTCGTCCGATTCTAAACAATTTTTCTACGGAAATTGGGCACTAAAAATAATGTATAAAACCGTAAAAAGAAGCTCAAATTCCGATCATTTAGTGATAGTTCATTCGAGAAAGACTGCATGAACAATCTTATATCACATGTAGGAGCATTCTGGTAGAAATTCATCCGATTCTGAAACAATTTTTCGGTTACGAAAATTGAGCACCAAAAACTATGTATAAAACCGTAAAAAGACGCTCAAATTCCGACCATTTGGTGATAGTTCATTCGAGAAAGACTGCATGAACAATCTTATATCACGTGTAGGAGAATTCTGGTAGAAATTCGTCCGATTCGGAAACAATTTTTCGGTTACGAAAATTGGGCACCAAAATTAATGTATAAAACCGTAAAAAGAAGCTCAAATTCCGATCATTTAGTGATAGTTCATTCGAGAAAGACTGCATGAACAATCTTATATCACATGTAGGAGCATTCTGGTAGAAATTTGTCCGATTCCGAAATAATTTTTCGGTTACGAAAATTGAGCACCAAAAACTATGTATAAAACCGTAAAAAGACGCTCAAATTCTGACCATTTGGTGATAGTTCATTCGAGAAAGACTGCATGAACAATCTTATATCACATGTAGGAGCATTCTCGTAGAAATTCGTCCGATTCGAAACAATTTTTCTACGAAAATTGGGCACCAAAATTAATGTATAAAACCGTAAAAAGAAGCTCAAATTCTGATCATTTAGTGATAGTTCATCCGAGAAAGACTGCATGAACAATCTTATATCATATGTAGGAGCATTCTGGTAGAAATTCGTCCGATTCTGAAACAATTTTTCGGTTACGAAAATTGAGCACCAAAAACTATGTATAAAACCGTAAAAAAACGCTCAAATTCCGACCATTTGGTCATAGTTCATTCGAGAAAGACTGCATGAACAATCTTATATCACATGTAGGAGCATTCTGGTAGAAACTCATCCGATTCTAAAACAATGTTTCGGTTACGAAAATTGAGCACCAAAAACTATGTATAAAACCGTAAAAAGAAGCTCAAATTCCGACCATTTGGTGATAGTTCATTCGAGAAAGACTGCATGAACAATCTTATATCACATGTAGGATCATTCTGGTAGAAATTCGTCCGATTCGGAAACAATTTTTCGGTTACGAAAATTGGGCACCAAAAATAATGTATAAAACCGTAAAAAGAAGCTCAAATTCGATCATTTAGTGATAGTTCATTCGAGAAAGACGCATGAACAATCTTATATCACGTGTAGGAGCATTCGTAGAAATTCGTCCGATTCAAACAATTTTTCGCCACGAAAATTGAGCACCAAAAACTATGTATAAAACCGTAAAAAGACGCTCAAATTCCGACCATTTGGTGATAGTTCATTCGAGAAAGACTACATGAACAATCTTACATCACATGTAGGATCATTTTTGGTATAAATTCGTCTGATTCCGAAATAATTTTTCGGTTACCAAAATTGGGCACCAAAAACTATGTATAAAACCGTAAAAAGACGCTCAAATTTCGACCATTTGGTGATAGTTCATTCGAGAAATACTGCATGAACAATCTTATATCACATGTAGGAGCATTCTGGTAGAAATTCGTCCGATTCTGAAACAATTTTTCGTTTACGAAAATTGGGCACCAAAATAATGTATAAAACCGTAAAAAGAAGCTCAAATTCCGATCATTTAGTGATAGTTCATTTGAGAAAGACTGCATGAACAATCTTATATCACATGTAGGAGCATTCTGGTAGAAATTAGTCCGATTCTGAAACAATTTTCCGGTTACGAAAATTGAGCACCAAAAATAATGTATAAAACCGTAAAAAGAAGCTCAAATTCCGATCATTTAATGATAGTTCATTCGAGAAAGACTGCATGAACAATCTTATATCACATGTAGGAGCATTCTGGTAGAAATTCGTCCGATTCTGAAACAATTTTTCGGTTATGAAAATTGGGCACCAAAATAATTTATAAAACCGTAAAAAGAAGCTCAAATTCCGATCATTTAGTGATAGTTCATTCGAGAAGGACTGCATAAACAATCTTATATCACATGTAGGAGCATTCTGGTAAAAATTAGTCCTATTCTGAAACAATTTTTCGGTTACGAAAATTTAGCACCAAAAATAATGTATAAAACCGTAAAAAGAAGCTCAAATTCCGATCATTTAATGATAGTTCATTCGAGAAAGACTGCATGAACAATCTTATATCACATGTAGGAGCATTCTGGTAGAAATTCGTCCGATTCTGAAACAATTTTTCGGTTATGAAAATTGAGCACCAAAAACTAAGTATAAAACCGTAAAAAAACGCTCAAATTCCGACCATTTGGTGATAGTTCATTTGAGAAAGACTACATAAACAATCTTAGATCACATGTAGGAGCATTCGTAGAAATTGTCCGATTCTCAAACAATTTTTCGGTTACGAAAATTGAGCACCAAAAACTATGTATAAAACCGTAAAAAGAAGCTCAAATTCTGACCATTTGGTGATAGTTCATTCGAGAAAGACTGCATGAACAATCTTATATCACATGTAGGAGCATTCTGGTAGAAATTCGTCCGATTCTGAAACAATTTTTCGGTTACGAAAATTGAGCACCAAAAACTATGTATAAAACCGTAAAAAGAAGCTCAAATTCTGACCATTTGGTGATAGTTCATTCGAGAAAGACTGCATGAACAATCTTATATCACATGTAGGAGCATTCTGGTAGAAATTCGTCCGATTCGGAAACAATTTTTCGGTTACGGAAATTGGGCACTAAAAATAATGTATAAAACCGTAAAAAGAAGCTCAAATTCCGATCATTTAGTGATAGTTCATTCGAGAAAGACTGCATTAACAATCTTATATCACATGTAGGAGCATTCTGGTAGAAATTCGTCCGATTCTGAAACAATTTTTCGGTTACGAAAATTGAGCACCAAAAACTATGTATAAAACCGTAAAAAGACGCTCAAATTCCGACCATTTGGTGATAGTTCATTCGAGAAAGACTGCATAAACAATCTTAGATCACATGTAGGAGCATTCTGGTAGAAATTCATCCGATTCTAAAACAATTTTTCGGTTACGAAAATTGAGCACAAAAAACTATGTATAAAACCGTAAAAAGAAGCTCAAATTCCGACTATTTGGTGATAGTTCATTCGAGAAAGACTGCATGAACAATCTTATATCACATGAAGGAGCATTCTGGTAGAAATTCATCCGATTCGGAAACAATTTTTCGGTTACGAAAATTGGGCACCAAAATTAATGTATTTTTCCGTAAAAAGAAGCTCAAATTCCGATCATTTAGTGATAGTTCATTCGAGAAAGACTGCATGAACAATCTTATATCACATGTAGGAGCATTCTGGTAGAAATTCGTCCGATTCTGAAACAATTTTTCGGTTACAAAAATTGAGCACCAAAAACTATGTATAAAACCGTAAAAAGATGATCAAATTCCGCCCATTTGGTGATAGTTCATTTGAGAAAGACTGCATAAACAATCTTAGATCACATGTAGGAGCATTCTGGTAGAAATTCATCCGATTCTAAAACAATTTTTCGGTTACGAAAATTGAGCACCAAAAACTATGTATAAAACCGTAAAAAGAAGCTCAAATTCCGACCATTTGGTGATAGTTCATTCGAGAAAGACTGCATGAACAATCTTATATCACATGTAGAAGCATTCTGATAGAAATTCGTCCGATTCGGAAACAATTTTTCGGTTACGAAAATTGGGCACCAAAAATAATGTATAAAACCGTAAAAAGAAGCTCAAATTCCGATCATTTAGTGATAGTTCATTCGAGAAAGACTGCATGAACAATCTTATATCACATGTAGGAGCATTCTGGTAGAAATTCATCCGATTCTGAAACAATTTTTCGGTTACGAAAATTGAGCACCAAAAACTATGTATAAAACCGTAAAAAAACGCTCAAATTCCGACCATTTGGTGATAGTTCATTTGAGAAAGACTACATAAACAATCTTAGATCACATGTAGGAGCATTCTGGTAGAAATTCGTCCGATTCTGAAACAATTTTTCGGTTACGAAAATTGAGCACCAAAAACTATGTATAAAACCGTAAAAAGAAGCTCAAATTCTGACCATTTGGTGATAGTTCATTCGAGAAAGACTGCATGAACAATCTTATATCACATGTAGGAGCATTCTGGTAGAAATTCGTCCGATTCGGAAACAATTTTTCGGTTACGGAAATTGGGCACTAAAAATAATGTATAAAACCGTAAAAAGAAGCTCAAATTCCGATCATTTAGTGATAGTTCATTCGAGAAAGACTGCATTAACAATCTTATATCACATGTAGGAGCATTCTGGTAGAAATTCGTCCGATTCTGAAACAATTTTTCGGTTACGAAAATTGAGCACCAAAAACTATGTATAAAACCGTAAAAAGACGCTCAAATTCCGACCATTTGGTGATAGTTCATTCGAGAAAGACTGCATAAACAATCTTAGATCACATGTAGGAGCTGTAATACCCACGATTTCCGTTCCGGTTATTTTTGGATTTTTTTTCGGATATTTCACGGTTGTCGAGTTCCGGTATTATTTTCTCGACAACTGATTTTGGCGTTTAAGACCGTAGGTGATGATTTGTTATCCGTTGTTTTCATTTCGGACCGATGATGTTGTCCCCGAGTATTTTGTCGTGTTCGTTCCGTGCGATTTCGGAAAATCGAGTCGTCGAATCATGGTGGTCGGACACTGGCCGGACGGTTGGGGACGGTGGCCGGACGACTGCCGGCACTGGCCGGACGAGTGCAGGCACTGGCCGGGCGGTTGCGACAGGAACCGGCGTAGCGCACGCTACGTCCGGAGAGTAGCGCACGCTACGGCCATGAGGCAGCGCACGCTATGGCCGGTTGGCTGCGCGCTAGCCTACCGAGGCGTAAGGGCGTAAAGGTTACGGATCGAAGATCGGGCAGTAGCGCACGCTATCGCCGGACATCAAGACGCCACGGCCGGCCAGAGCGCACGCTTCGGCCGGAAGGTTGCGCACGCTACTGGCCGAGCCAGAAGTTCTCGGATTGTGGTCGGGCCGACAGCGCACGTGTTCGGCGCATGATGGCGGGCCCGGCCGAACATTCTCGACCATGACCGCCGCTAGCGCACGCTAGCTCTGCAGCCTAGCGCACGCTAGGCCGCACCGAGATAAATATGACCGAGCAGTCCTGTTTGCCCTCATTTTTCATTTCCTTCCTTTCGTACGCTACCGAGTCTTGGAGGTGACGAAGGAATGTTGTTATACAACTAATCCACGAAGTTTGGGAGCTTATAACATCGATTAATCACTCCATAACATCCTTCAATCCAGCGAATCAAGGTTAGTTTTCCTAAAATCCTAGATTTGGGAAAAATTGGGGATTTTGTTGATTTCGCCCGTTTGATTCGTTATAACTTAGAATAGTGATGGATTGATGATTATTAAGTTGTTTTTATATCGAATCCCTTGTTTTTCCACGGTTGGATTGCCGAGGATTCGTCGTTTTATTGAGTTTCTAATCGACACCTTGAAAGTGTTCGATAAAATGTCACAAAGGGGATTCGGGCGTTCTACGATTATTCTTCCTCGTTCGATCGTCAATTTATTCATGGTATGATGTTGGGGTCAGGTTCCTTTCGAAGAACTCGAGTCGGAACCCTTCCGTTCGCCGTTTTCCGATCGGTGGTGTTACCGTCGTTTCCGCCGAAGAGTTGTGGGCATTCGAGGTTTTCCGGTTAAGCCACGTTCGTCGGAGTGTCCGGTATCGAATATCGAGGCAAGTATCTTGCCTATACACTTCATATTTCGTAGTGGTTATAGTCGGTAATTGACTAGGTGTGCAATCGAATTATTTTTAATGAACTTATAAAAGAATTGGTATATTCTCGATAAAGGTCTTCTATAAAATCTACTTATGTGTTTGTGAACGATTGTGTGGTTCTGAGGATATGTACTAGTGGTGTGCTTTGGAATATCTTCTTTACGTTTGGTATTGTTGTGCGTAATTATGTTGATAGTGGACTTAAGGTTATGTCTTTTTGACAAGAAGTGTGTATATATGTGTGGACGTGTGTACTATTGATGAGTTTGTGATGATGTGTGATGTGAGTATGTGTCGGATGTTGTGGCCATTCTTAGCAAGTACCTTGATTTACATTTGAAGTACTTCGGGGGAATATGTTTTTGAATCGTGATTTCGTGAAAGTGGTAATTTCAGAAAATGTGGTTTGTGCCATGTGGTTACTGAGAGTGTGTGAACCGAGTAAAACCAGTGAGGGTCCCCTGTGTAACACCCCCATGATTTACGGAGATATTACAGCGCCGTAGATCCTTTTTGGAGGACCTACCAGGCTTAGACCCATATAAAACACAATAAATACGACAAACATAAACGTTCATACATTCAAAACCAACCTCAATCTCAACATAACATGCATCACAATACCAAACAACATATCATCCCGAGGAATCATAACCAATATGACCGTTCACCACGGGAATACAACAACATCCTTAACCATTAATAATGACATGACATACAACACCGGATAGTACCCGCGCGAGTACAAAACCAAAACACAACTTTGACCATGACCCTATGACCATCAACTCAAAATAATGCACGATATCAATGCTGCCCACCAAGCTCGTGTCCGTCCTGTGCTAGTCCTCCCACTGGACCTGTACCTGAATACACAAAAGTATATCCACCCCAAAAGGGGTCAGCAAGAAGCCGGTGCAAGTACAATGATTCTAGAATATGTACAACAAGTGAATAATCAACAAAAACCATAGAAAATCATAGTGCCATCACAGATATTCCGGAATACCACATCACAGTCATCATCACAAAACAACCTCCCGAGCTATACTGGCCCTGTACCTCTCAGCAAGATACACACCCCAGAGACACCTCGTCAGGCCCTCCCTGGTGTATAGCCCAACCGAGTGATCCGTAGGGATACGCAGCCTACCGGACCCCAGGGGACCCTCACTGGTTTTACTCAGCTCACACACACTCGATCAACAATTGGCACAAATTCCATTTTTTTACATATTCACACGAATTACATTAAACACAATCAAAGTACTTGCCTCAATTTGAACGACACAAGAAACGGCGAACGGATGAATGTACGGTCCGAACTTCCTTCAACGATTAGATCCTAACACATCGAAATATCGAATCAAAACACAACACCACAGAAATGGAAAGATTCACCCTAAGTTCTACCCTTAGACATTTATTCAAACACTACGAAGGCAACGTAGCTCGAACCCAAACTATGAAAGGTAACTTAGGGTTAAATCCGTGAATCTTGGAGAAAAATGAAGGATTATGATTACAACATCACAATCTAGTACAAATCGGAGCTAGGATAGATTAGAATCAAAGATCTCGAAACAAATCCCCAAAATATGAAGAACTAGGGTTCCAACGGTTTTACCTTGATTTGGATGGTGAAAGTTGATAAGATGTTGATAACTTGGTGTTAGGAGCTCAAAATTATCATTGGATGAAGAAATCCGACCAAAAATCTGCACTCCCACCGATCAAGTATGCCCGGCCGCCGAAGAGAAGAGGAAGAGGTGAAAATGACATTTCTAGAACCTACCCCCATATATATCTTGGGAGGTATTAGCGCACGCTACGGCTACAGCTTAGCGTGCGCTAACGAGCCGAGGCGGTGCATTCTTTGAAGAAAAGGCGATCTGAACATCTGCCGGACTCCGTAGCGTGCGCCTGAACTAATCTGTTAGCGTGCGCTACCGATTGTTACTAGCGCGCTAACTCCATACAATGGCGTGCGCTACACCGCAGTATCTGCGATCGAAACGTTTGTCCTCACCGACTGACATCCTAGCGCACGCTATCATACAAGTAACGTGCGCTAGTACATCGAAATAGCGTCGTTAGTCCGTCCATAGCGTCTAACGCCTCATTCGAGTCGAGAAAGCTTACTGTCCGGGGCCTAACGCACGCTTATTGCACAAGAGTAGCGTGCGCTACTCGAACCTGGTTAGCGTGCGCTAGACATACAGTCTTAGCGTGCGCTAACTGCTATTTTCCAAATTTAAATTCGCAAGAAGGCCGGCTAAAACGAGCTCAATTCGGGAATCACAAAACCCAACAATTATCAGCCATGAATATGCCAAGGTCAATCATCAATATATACGGTCCAAATAACCACAATACCACAAAATACATCCAAAATAACACTCACAAAATACACGGGTATTACACCCTTACCCCTAAAAGAAGTTTCGTCCCGAAACTTAAGATACAAAAAGTTCGGGGTATCGGGCACGCATACTATCCTCGGTCTCCCACGTGGCCTCCTCAATTCCATGCTTAGACCATTGGACCTTTACTAACGGAATCACTTTCCGTCGCAATTGTTTCACTCGTCTCTCTAGTATGGTTACCGGTTGTTCTTCATACGTAACATCATCACTAACCTCAATCTCTTGATAATCAATAACATGGCTGGGATCGGGGACATACTTACGCAGTTGTGAAACATGAAACACATTATGAACATGACTAAGCGTCGGAGGTAATGCTAGTCGATAAGCTACATC
This sequence comes from Orobanche coerulescens, assembly GCA_033398695.1. Classification (NCBI taxonomy): domain Eukaryota; kingdom Viridiplantae; phylum Streptophyta; class Magnoliopsida; order Lamiales; family Orobanchaceae; genus Orobanche; species Orobanche coerulescens. Next base: position 119,282 of record JAWKAU010000290.1, read on the forward strand.
GCCTACCTTGTCCAGGATCTCGAAGGGGCCAATATAACGAGGACTAAGCTTCCCCTTCTTACCAAACCGAAGAACTCCACGAGTCGGCGATACTTTCAACAACACATGGTCTCCCGCTTGGAACTCTAATGGTCGACGACGAACGTCGGCATATGACTTTTGTCGACTCTGAGCAGTCAACAACCTTTGCCGAATAATTGCGACTTTTTCCCGTGTTTGAACCACCAAGTCCGGTTCTACTCCAAGTAACTCGTACGGCTCGTCCCAACAGATTGGCGATCTACAACGTCTTCCATATAATGCTTCAAACGGGGCCATCCCAATCGAACTATGCCAACTGTTATTGTACGCAAATTCAATCAATGGTAAATGAGTCTCCCAATCTTCTTTCCAATCCAACGCGCAAGCCCTCAACATGTCTTCTAGCGTTTGGATCGTCCTCTCTGACTGTCCGTCCGTCTGGGGATGATAAGCGGTGCTGAAATTCAATTTGGTACCGAGTGCTCGATGTACCGCTTGCCGAAATGCGACACAAAACGCCCATCGCGATCGGACACTATACTCTTTGGGGTACCATGGAGTCTCACAATCTCCGCAATGAATAACCGAGCTAACCTCCCCGGTCCCCAAATGTCTCTAATTCCCAGAAAGTGTGCGGATTTGGTTAGCCGATCAACAATTACCCAAATCATATTCACTCCAGTTCGCGTCTTTGGCATTCCCACAATAAAATCCATCGCTATATCTTCCCACTTCCATTCCGGAATTGGTAGCGGTTGCAATTTACCGGCGGGTCTCGATGTTCCGCTTTAACTCGCCGACAAGTCAAGCATTTCATCACGAACTCTGTTACATCTTTCTTCATGTTCGGCCACCAAAAGTTTTTCTTCAAGTCCTTATACATTTTACTCATACCCGGATGAATCAAGTACGGAGTAGAATGTGCTTCATTCAAAATTACCTGTTTGAGATCATTCCGATTAGGTACACAAGTTCTGCCTCGAAATCGAAGAACTCCGTCTTCATCGATTAAGAATCCAGGAGCTTTTCCTCTAACACTGTCTTCCCGAAGCTGCACAATTGAGAGATCATCTAACTGCTTGGACTTAATATCTTCCATTACGGAGGATGTAATCTCAAGGAAACGCAACTGTCCTTGAGTTCTGTGAGGCCAAACTTCAATTTCCATATCAATCAACTCTCGTCTAAGCTTCGGTTGAATGGTAAGTAGTTCCAACTTTTGCAACACGACTGACTTGCGGCTTAACGCATCGGCAACGACGTTTGCTTTACTGGATGGTAAAGAATGTCAAGATCATAATCTTTAAGTAGTTCCAACCATCGCGGCGACGCATATTTAGTTCCTTCGCGTAAATATGTACTTCAAGCTCTTATGATCCGTATACACTCGACAAGAAGAACCATACAAGTAATGCCTCCAAATTTTCAACGCAAACACCACAAATGGCTAACTCAAGATCATGAGTAGGATAATTCATCTCGTATGGCTTTAATTGTCGAGACGCATAGGCCACTACTCTCTCATTTTGCATCAATACACATCCCAATCCTTGTTTAGAAGCATCACTATAAATAACGAAACCTTCCGTTCCTTGTGGTAAGGATAGGATCGGAGACGTAGTCAACCGCTTTTCAACTCATCAAAACTCTTCGACACTCATCACTCCACTCAAATTTCGTGACTTCGCAATAATAAGGTGAGCGGTCGAGCTATTTTCGAGAATCCTTCAACAAATCGACGATAATAGCCCGCTAATCCTAGAAAACTCCGAACTTCCTTAACATTCCGTGGAGGCTCCCAAGCTAAGACTGCTTCAACCTTTTGAGGGTCTACACGAATACCATCGGCCGAGATGATGTGTCCTTAAAAGAAACTTCTTTAAGCGAACTCGCACTTAGAAAATTTAGCATAAAGCTTATCACCCTCAAAATACTCAACGTGATTCTCAAGTGTTCGGCATGCTCCGTCTCACTTTTGGAATAGATTAATATATCGTCGATAAACACCACTACAAATTTATCGAGATATTCGATAAAAGTTTTGTTCATAAGTTGCATGAAGGCCGCGAGCATTTGTTAAACCGAATGGCATAACTACGAATTCGTAATGCCCATACCTCGTCCGAAATCCGACTTGGGAATATCCGAATCTCGAATTCGGAGTTGGTAATATCCCGACCTCAAATCAATCTTGGAAAACCGTAGCCCCTTGTAATTGATCAAATAGATCATCGATTCTTGGCAACGGATACTTGTTCTTAATAGTGAGTTTATTCAACTCACGATAGTCAATACATAGCCGTAAGGACCCATCTTTCTTTCGTACAAACAATACCGGTGCACCCCACTGAGACACACTAGGCGAATATAACCTTTGTCCAACAATTCACCCAATTGTTTCTTCAATTCTAACATTTCCGATGGGGCCATTCATGCGGTGCCTTGGATATTGGCGCCGCATTGGGCTCTAGTTCGATGACGAACTCTACTTCACGATGTGGTGGCAATCCCGGCAAATCATCCGAAATACGTCTGAAATTCATTCACAAGCTGGAACAGAGGATAGCCGTACTCGCCAACTTCCGACTTTAATGCGTAACACCAATAATCGTACACCCTTGTCGCAATAATTTCATCGCTTTCATGGCTCGAATAAACTTCGCGAAGTACCGGGTTTTGCCCTTCAAAACGTGTTCGGTACCATCCGCGCGACTATCGAAATTATCTTCCGACGATAATCTACTATCGCTCCATGCCGATTTAACTAATCATCACCGAGGATTAAATCCTCTCCCATCATATCGATCACAATCAAATCGGATGACCAATCTTTCCGCCAATGGTTACGGAGACAATTGGCGATCTCTTGATCCCCAACTATCCTTTCCCCACTTGGCAACCCAACAATAAAAGGTTCACATGTAGAGAGACCGTCTAGGCCCAAACGATTCACACAAGATAATGATATAAAAGAATGAGTAGCTCCAGAATCAAACAATACATCTACCGGTGCATCGAAATATAAACAATACGACGTAGTGGCGGTCCTACGTCATCGATCCGCTTCATCTCATACAATCGGGGTGGGGCTGATCCAATGCTAGGTGCATCCTTAGGCTCGGTTTTACCTCTGCCATCGCCGCGTCCGAAACTCGGAGTTGGCTGACCCGTATCGTGCCACCGGGGTAGGAGACTGTTTAGAAAATATTCTGCCCACCGACTCACAATATAACGCGCGATGACCACGCTTCCCACTCTTAAAACAATCAATGGGGCGAGAAGTGCAGCGAGAATCGACATGTCCCGGATTTCCACGATTAAAGCAAACCCTCGGCATTCCTCCACTAGCCGAGGGGAACCGAGAAGATTGCATAGAAGATTGAGGCCTACGCGATCCACCGCCTCGGAAACTACCGAAAATTTTGGTTTCTTCGAGCTCAAAGCTGCAGGAACCGAATCGACACCATCTCATAAGCAAGTGCTCTATCCCGATATTCTCTCAAAGTAGTACACCCAAGGCCCGCCATATACTTTCGGACCTCGGTTTCATCCTTGCATCGAAATGAAGTATCTTGTCTATCTCATCCTTAACTCGATCTTGGACATACACTAACCGCTTGTTGTATGTCTTGATTGCTTCAAATAGGAACATCTTCGGGTTGAGCTCAAGAACTCATCGACTCTTGCCACCGAACCGGCTGGACAATACCGAGCTTCCATCAATTCTTTAAATTCTTCCCAAGTGACCTCACGGTTCTTGGGCTTAACATTCGCCACCGGTCAAGCGTCATCAAGCTGTCGGATCTTGAGCAATCGGGACTCTCTTGGCCAGGACAACCAATACCGTCAAAGATCTTTTCCACTCAACTAACCAATGATCCCAATTGTTCGCATCACCGAACCATCGAATGCAGGAGGGTTCATCTTCATAACTTCTTGAAGCCATCGATCCTCAACCGTCTGCCCGGTATTAATATTACGCACCACTTGTGCGGTTGGTGCACTTGTGTTACAACTTGTTGAAGAACGTTAGGCACCTCGGCCTCCGAGCCTCCATTCGAACCTCCCGAAGGAATCGGGTCCGACCTAGTCGCAGAGTGAGATGCCGATTCAAACGGACCTCTCGGACTCAGACACTACCACTCTGCCACGGCCTCTACCACGACCACGTTGACCGATAGCTCTACCTCTCGGCATACTGAAGAGTAAGAATGATTCAACAAGGAAATGATTACAATAATAGATTGCACAATATTACGGTAATTATTTCCGAAGGAAAGAAACAACCAACATCCGAAGAGTCTTCCAACACAGGCAACACGAGGTGGTAGCATGCCAATGATATCGTAGATAACAACTTGACTCAATTTAATAGACCCAAAACACCGACAGCCTAGGTATCCATAAACCTAGGCTCTGATACCATATTCTGTAACACCCCCATGATTTACGGAGATATTACAGCGCCGTAGATCCTTTTTGGAGGACCTACCAGGCTTAGACCCATATAAAACACAATAAATACGACAAACATAAACGTTCATACATTCAAAACCAACCTCAATCTCAACATAACATGCATCACAATACCAAACAACATATCATCCCGAGGAATCATAACCAATATGACCGTTCACCACGGGAATACAACAACATCCTTAACCATTAATAATGACATGACATACAACACCGGACAAGACCAGCGAGTACAAAACCAAAACACAACTTTGACCATGACCCTATGACCATCAACTCAAAATAATGCACGATATCAATGCTGCCCACCAAGCTCGTGTCCGTCCTGTGCTAGTCCTCCCACTGGACCTGTACCTGAATACACAAAAGTATATCCACCCCAAAAGGGGTCAGCAAGAAGCCGGTGCAAGTACAATGAGGCTAGAATATGTACACCAAGTGAATAATCAACAAAAACCATAGAAAATCATAGTGCCATCACAGATATTCCGGAATACCACATCACAGTCATCATCACAAAACAACCTCCCGAGCTATACTGGCCCTGTACCTATCAGCAAGATACACACCCCAGAGACACCTCGCCAGGCCCTCCCTGGTGTATAGCCCAACCGAGTGATCCGTAGGGATACGCAGCCTACCGGACCCCAGGGGACCCTCACTGGTTTTACTCGGCTCACACACACTCGATCAACAATTGGCACAAATTCCATTTTTTACATATTCACACGAAGTACATTAAACACAATCAAAGTACTTGCCTCAATTTGAACGACACAAGAAACGGCGAACGGATGAATGTACGGTCCGAACTTCCTTCAACGATTCGATCCTAACACATCGAAATATCGAATCAAAACACAACACCACAGAAATGGAAAGATTCACCCTAAGTTCTACCCTTAGGGACATTTATTCAAACACTACGAAGGCAACGTAGCTCGAACCCAAACTATGAAAGGTAACTTAGGGTTAAATCCGTGAATCTTGGAGAAAAATGAAGGATTATGATTACAACATCACAATCTAGTACAAATCGGAGCTAGGATAGATTAGAATCAAAGATCTCGAAACAAATCCCCAAAATATGAAGAACTAGGGTTCCAACGGTTTTACCTTGATTTGGATGGTGAAAGTTGATAAGATGTTGATAACTTGGTGTTAGGAGCTCAAAATTATCATTGGATGAAGAAATCCGACCAAAAATCTGCACTCCCACTAATCAAGTATGCCCAGCCGCCGAAGAGAAGAGGAAGAGGTGAAAAATGACATTTCTAGAACCTACCCCCCATATATATATTGGGAGGTATTAGCGCACGCTACGGCTACAGGCTTAGCGTGCGCTAACGAGCTGAGGGTGGTGCATTGCTGAAGAAAAAGGCAGTCCAGAACATTCTGCCAGACTCCGGTAGCGTGCGCTGAACTAACTGTTAGCGTGCGCTACCGATTGTTACTAGCGCGCGCTAACTCCATACAGTAGCGTGCGCTACCTGCAAGTACCTGCAGTCCAGAAACGTTTCTGTCCTCACTGACCTGACATCCTAGCGCACGCTATCATACAAGTAACGTGCGCTAGTACATCGAAATAGCGTACGTTAGTCCGTCCATAGCGTACGCTAACGCCTCATTCCAGAGTCCAGAAAGCTTACTGTCCAGCGGGCCTAACGCACGCTATTGCACAAGAGTAGCGTGCGCTACTCGAACCTGGTTAGCGTGCGCTAGACATACAGTCTTAGCGTGCGCTAACTACTATTTTCCAAATTTAAATTCGCAAGAAGGCCGGCTAAAACGAGCTCAATTCGGGAATCACAAAACCCAACAATTATCAGCCATGAATATGCCAAGGTCAATCATCAATATATACGGTCCAAATAACCACAATACCACAAAATACATCCAAAATAACACTCACAAAATACACGGGTATTACACCCTGGGGTCCGGTAGGCTGCGTATCCCTACGGATCACTCGGTGGGCTATACACCAGGGAGGGCCTGACGAGGTGTCTCTGGAGTGTGTATCTTGCTGAGAGGTACAGGGCCAGTATAGCTCGGGAGGTTTTTTTGTGATATGGCACGATGTTGTTTTCGATAATTGTGATATGTCCGGAGTATCACATATGCAAATTCCCAAAGTGAGATACATCATATGTAAGGTCTTGGTACTTGGCTAAAATGGCACCGGTATAAGCGTCGTATATTATTTGTTTCGTGGTTGCGATATTTTTGGCATAAGGATACGGGCCCTGTGATTGATTCCGTACATTGTGGTTTGGTTATGTATCGAGTGTGCCCGTTGTGTTATTCACTCGAGTATGGGATATGGATGATTTGGGTCATGGACCCTGTGTTTGTGACCAGATTGGTATCTTTGAGCAAAAAAAATTCTTTGGCCCGTGTCCCTATGTGGTTTGTCGAGTTAAAGATTTATTAGCCCAGAAATGTCTTTCTAAAACTCCCGAGACTTTTTAAATGCTTTTCAAAGAGCCTGCGTGTCTCATTCCAATTTTTATGGTTTGAACTATTTTATTCAATGAAATATCTCGGGAAATCTTCATTGAGTTGAATTGTGGAATTAATCAAGTTTTTATATTCTTGGAATATGTTGTGTATAGCTCGTATTTGCACTTTATACTTGCACTAGCAAAACAGTGGAGTTTTGCTAACCCCCGAGTATTCGGGGGGTGGATGTCTGTATTGCGTCCAGGTACTTGCAGGTTGCTGGGGAGCGAATCACAGGATCGGTACGAAGGATGATGGAAGACGACGATGCTAATCACATGAAGGCCGTGTTGGGTATTTGGTGAAGTCTTATTGTTTTGTCTTTTTGTTGGGGTATTTTCTAGTTTTCGGGAAGTATTAATGTATCCTAACCCCTGCGTGGGTACGAGTTAGAAAAAAAAGAGTTTTGTATGTTCGATGTAAGAATTTTTGGTATAAGACCAAATCGGTCTAATGGTTCATTATTGAGCCATATCGGCTTAAAATGTGATGTATTGTTTTCGTATTTAGCCTGGTAGATCCTTATGGAGAGGGTCTACGGCGCTGTAATATTCCCAAGTGGTTTGGGGGTGTTACAGAATATGGTATCAGAGCTTAGGTTGCGGAAACCTAGGCTATCGGGTCCAGTCGGGTATTGTCGTGTCTTGTTCTGTCAGATTGTGTCTGTCTAAGTCGTGTCGCGACGCGTCGTCTGTGATGTCGGCCGTGATTAGTATCGAGGTGCAGCCATCATCTTCGTGCGACCTGTGGATGTAAGTCTCCCTACTATATTGTGCCTTGCGATATACGAGCTTGTATGATTTTGTGTTATGACGTGGAGTTTAAAGGTGATTTGTGATTATGTGGCCTATGTTGTTTGATCCTCGTATGATGCTAGAATGGAAGTGGTGCCAACATATATGTAGTTATACACACATCCTGATATAAGTCGTTTTTACAAGAGTAATGGCCTTGGTGTGGTTACGCAAGGAAGAATTCATCAATGTGATATTTTAAAACTTTACATGTTTTTGGGGAGTCACGTATATTTTGTTTTAAAACATCCTCCAAAGGGAGGAAAAAGTTGATTTTTGTATAATGACCTGAGGGCCGAAATTTTTTTAGAATTCAAACTACCGATATTTTATTTTCATCTTGTATTATAAGTTTTCAAAACACGATTTTTGAACTCAAGTGAAGTCTACAAAATGTAGATAAGACGTGACTCTCGTTTCCAATTTATCGGTTTTATGACTGTTAGTCGGCAAATATGTGATGATGTTCTTGTTGTTCGGGCAGTGTTGCCAGTTTTAAATTAAAACTATGATGTGAATGTTGGGTCGTTCGATTTGTGGGCATTGTGATAGCTCTCTTTAATAAGAGGTGAGATTTCGGTTTTTGAATAACAATTGTCTTTTGATGGTTTCTCATGAAGTGTCGAATCAATGGCTTTGGGACTCGAACGTGTTGTTGTTCATTTGTGACCATTGATTTTAGTAATGTCGTATATATGTTCGTAATCACGTGCTGAATTTGAGCTGTTAGCGCACGCTAAGTACAAGGCTAGCGCGCGCTAATGTGGCATGAGTAGCGCACGCTAATGTTGTTGTAACGCGCGCTAATGCAGCATGAATAGCGCACGCTAAATAATTGTTGTAGTGTGCGTTAATTAGCTGGAACAGAGGATGTGGAACCGCATTTTAGCCGTTAGGTCTAGCTTTCTACAGTCAGTCGTCTGTGACTGTATTCTATGTGCGTTGTCTAGTGATGACAACCGTTTTATGTGGACGAGTGTTGTGACCTTTCATTCGCGCTAAGTGATAATTGATTTTGTTCGGTGAGTTGATAAATTATGTCTGTTGTGTGTGTGTGTTCGAAATGTTTTCCTAAAACTTTCATAAGTTTGTGCAAGTTGCGGAAATCAATTTTTGAAACTAATTTTACGTTGCGATTAAGCCGGCGGCTTTGTATGAACTTTGGAAATTGTTTGAAATTTACGAGCCGGCCTAGGATTCTCAAAATAAAACCTCGACGGTATTGAAAGAGTTGTTTTAAAATACCTTGAACATTTTGTAAAATGTTACCGTCGTTGATTCTTGTGTAGTGTTGGGAGAATTTTCAGAAATGACTTTAACGTACTATTGTATTTTTGAATAATTCGAGTACATGGTTTTCAAAAAAAAAAAAAAAAATCTCTTTCACATCATAAAATAAATTTTTTCAAAAACCCGAGGTGATGCAAAAGTACCAAAAGTACTTTTAAAGTTTATTTTGAATAACATACAAATCCAATGATTTTCAAAAGATTTTCTTTAAAGGGATACCTCGTGGATTTTCTTTCCGAGTTGTTATTGGTTACCTTATGTGATATGTCATGCTAAGTTGGTACTTTAGCATATTTGTTTTGCGAAGTGAAGCAATCGTATTGAGTGAGAATCCGCTTAGTATGCCGAGGGACAGCGGACGCGACCGTGACCGCGGTACAGTTGGTTATGGAGACTAGATGCGGGACCAAGAGGATATGGCCGGGAAGGTTGATATTCAAACACTTCGTTTTCGTTGTTTAGGTTTCGGGGATGAAACCTCTTTTAAAGGTGATATGATGTAATACCCACACTTTTTTTTTTCTCGTTTCCGTTTCATTCGATCGTATTGAGGCGATTGTGTTCGTTAATGCTTCTGACCTTGTGTTGTTTCTCACATTTGTCATTCGAGCGAGTTCTGATATTGTTCCAAATTGATGTGCATATCGTTGTGATCTTTCCAAGTTCGGATCGATTTCTGGTGAACCGTGTTCGAAACTAACACCTCGTGCTTCCTATAAGTTATTGATGTCTTTATTTGAGGTCTGAACTTCACAGGTTATCGTTGTTGTTCGATCATTGCTATTCGTTCGTCGTTGTCCAATCATTATCGTTTGACCTCGAAACCGTGATTATTGAACATCTGGGCCATTTTGCGATTTCCATGAGTGTTGGGAAATTGTCTTCGTATATGATCTTCCAAATCTGTGAGTTATTGGAATTTCATACCTTTCGTTGGAATCGTGATTCGATTTTTGTATTGCTCGGTTTTATCAAACGGCGATTCATGCTCGTTCTTGTTCGTAAGAATTCTTGCGTATTGAATCGGATCGTAGTGGCTTTATACTACACCGAGTTCGTGTGTTGTCGAGTCGCTTTGCTTTTGTTTTAAGTTTCGGACGAAACTTATTTTTAGGGGGTAGAATGTAATACCCACGATTTCCGTTCGGTTATTTTGGATTTTTTTCGGATATTTCCGGTTGTCGAGTTAGGTATTATTTTCTCGACAACCGATTTTGGCGTTAAGACCGTAGGTGATGATTTGTTATCCGTTGTTTTCATTTCGGACCGATGATGTTGTCCCCGAGTATTTTGTCGTGTTCGTTCCGTGCGATTTCGGAAAATCGAGTCGTCGAATCATGGTGGTCGGACATCGCCGGACGGTTGGGGACGGTGGCCGGACGAGTGCAGGCACTGGCCGGGCGGTTGTGACAGGAACCGGCGTAGCGCACGCTACGTCCGGAGAGTAGCGCACGCTACGGCCAGGAGGCGCGCACGCTATGGCCGGTTGGCTGCGCGCTAGTCGGCCGAGGCGTAAGGGCGAAGGTTACGGGCGGGAAGATCGGCGGTAGCGCACGCTCTGCCGGACACTGCGCGCCTTCTGGCCGGCCATTAGCGCGCCTTCTGGCCGGAAGGTTGCGCACGCTACTGGCCGAGCCAGAAGTCTGGATTGTGGGTGGGCCGACAGCGCACGTGTTCGGCGCATGATGGCGGGCCCGGCCGAACATTCTCGACCATGACCGCCCGCTAGCGTACGCTAGCTCTGCGATCTAGCGCACGCTAAGGCCGCACCCGATATAAATATGACAGCGATCCTGTTTGCCCTCATTTTTCATTTCCTTCCTTTCGTATGCTACTGAGTCTTGGAGGTGACGAAGGAATGTTGTTATACAACTAATCCACGAAGTTTGGGAGCTTATAACATCGATTAATCACTCCATAACATCCTTCAATCCAATGAATCAAGGTTAGTTTTCCTAAAATCCTAGATTTGGGAAAAATTGGGGATTTTGTTGATTTCGCCCGTTTGATTCGTTATAACTTAGAATAGTGATGGATTGATGATTATTAAGTTGTTTTATATCGAATCCCTTGTTTTTCCACGGTTGGATTGCCGAGGATTCGCTGCTTTATTGAGTTTCTAATCGACACCTTGAAAGTGTTCGATAAAATGTCACAAAGGGGATTCGGGCGTTCTACGATTATTCTTCCTCGTTCGATCGTCAATTTATTCATGGTATGATGTTGGGGTCAGGTTCCTTTCAAGAACTCGAGTCGGAACCCTTCCGTTCGCCGTTTTCCGATCGGTGGTGTTACCGTTTCCGCCGAAGAGTTGTGGGCATTCGAGGTTTTCGGTTAAGCCACGTTCGTCGGAGTGTCCTAGATCGAATATCGAGGCAAGTATCTTGCCTATACACTTCATATTTCGTAGTGGTTATAGTCGGTAATTGACTAGGTGTGCAATCGAATTATTTTTAATGAACTTATAAAAGAATCGGTATATTCTCGATAAAGGTCTTCTATAAAATCTACTTATGTGTTTGTGAACGATTGTGTGGTTCTGAGGATATGTACTAGTGGTGTGCTTTGGAATATCTTCTTTACGTCTGGTATTGTTGTGCGTAATTATGTTGATAGTGGACTTAAGGTTATGTCTTTTTGACAAGAAGTGTGTATATATGTGTGGACGTGTGTACTATTGATGAGTTTGTGATGATGTGTGATGTGAGTATGTGTCGTGTAACACCCCGAGATATTCGGAATAATTACAGCGCCGTAAACCCTTTAAGTAAGGATTTACAAGGCTGATTAAAAAGGAAAGTAAATATAAGACATCAACATTGCGAAAATTCAAGTTTATGAAAACGTACAACTGGTTCAACGGGTAATTAATACAACCATATCGAATTAATATCAAAAGGACACGCGTACTCGAGTACAGAAACCAAACCAAGACAACAAATCTCCAATAACAATAAACATCACTGAACCCCTTCGTCGTCACGTCGGTCCTGTGGCTGTTTCCCTGCTCCTCGGCTACCTGAACATCAAAACAAATGTCCACCCCCGAAGGGGTTAGCAAAACGATGCTAGTACAAGTATCATGTTAAACAATTCGAATATGCATCAATAATACATAACAAGATACACCACACGGACTTCCGCTACCGGAATCCGACAATGCGAATCCACAAGATTCCATTATACAGCATGGGTATTCCAATGATCCAGCGCCCTCAGCATAGATCCCAAGATGATCCCGTCGGACCAACACGAGGTGGAAATAACCCGTCCAATGATCCAGCGCCCTCAGCCTAGATCCCAAGATGATCCCGTCGGACCAACACGAGGTGGACATCCGATCCAGCGCCCTCAGCATAGATCGTACAACGTATACAAACACAACTCATGCATACCCATATGCCAAATCATTATGTTCATCAACATGAACATATAAACACTATATAACAAATATCATGACAAATCAACGAAGTAAATATCATGTTTAACAACATGCATAATCATAAGCATACTCCAAAAATACCGATTTTAACATATCACGATACTTGCCTCGAAGATGGCAAGAACGATATACTTCAATGCTCTCGACGCACTCGAAGGCCGCCTCCTCCGATCAACGTAACAAGCTCGAACCTTAACAAAAGGAACGATATACAAATCATCTCAAGTCGAACGATGGCCTAACAATTCGGTCTACGGCCGAAAAGCTCAAAATAAACAATCTGCCCGGACTGCTTAGCGCGCGCTACGTACCCTACGTAACGTGCGCTAAGACGGACTGTTAGCGTACGCTATCTTATAAGACTAGCGTGCGCTAGCCACGGTCTGGCAGTCTGACTCGGCTGGTCTCATAACGCGCGCTACGTACGTTTCGGGCGTTAACTGACCCCGATAGCGCACGTTAACTCACATGTGTTAGCGTGCGCTAATATTGCATGGCAGAATACTGCAAGCCGAAACTGGGTTGAATGGTGAAGAACTCAAGAATACTACCGTGATAATACAAGTTATCCTCGGGCAAATCATGCTAATAAGGTTTGAGGAAGATTTGATTATGGAATACCAATATACGGATAGTCATCTTAGTATCATAATCCATTACGATTTTCAAGAAGTAATCAAAGTTCCGATCATCTTATGTTTCAAAACACCTGATTTCAACGTATACGACTCAGCAACTGGGTACTATCCGATTACTTGATCATAAATCGATTTAAACATGCTTAGGAGTCCTTATAATAAGGTGGTTCAAAGGTTCATTCGACATCTAGCATCTATACGTCAAAAGTATCCTTCTAACATGCGATGACCGATAAAAACGAAATACTTGCTATCCAAACATGATTCAAACTTCCTTAGGAACCTTACTAATCATTGGTGAAAAATCACCTACCTCAAAGTAATGAATAACACGGATGAAAATGAAGCAATCCAACACCAAAGGCTTGATCACCAATCTCCAATGATATAAGATCTTCAATCTCGAACTAAGTGGTTGATACGAAGTGTTTAGGACGAATGGAGTTATGTTTCAAGTGCAAGAGTTCGGGTTATGTGGGAAGAAAGGATCGAAATCACGAATAGGATCTTGTCTATTTATAATAAATGGCTATTAGCGCGCGCTACACCACATTCGTAGCGTGCGCTAACGGCTCCTGATCTAAGCGTACTCGGCACTTAGCGTCGCTACGCATATACCGTAGCGTGCGCTAAGGCGTTGACCCGACTTTTCGAAAGCCGTCCGGTACATCCGACACGATCCGGCGGGGGTCCCGGCAGATCTCACCTACCGCACGTCTCAATCGGTCGACCACGCATAGCGTGCGCTAATTACACTCGGTAGCGTGCGCTATAAAACCATGTTAGCGTACGCTACCCTTAGCCTTTGTAGCGTGCGCTACATGCACAAATTTCAACCTTTAAATCACATACACGAAATTATATGCTCGGCGATATCGGAATATGAAATACGGAGAATAGTATTCAGACAAAAGTACAATCATTACTGATATCGCAAGTTCCAATTACATAACGAAATCTCGGGTATTACATCCTTCCTCCTAAAAAGAAGTTTCGTCCCGAAACTTAGGATGAAAACAACTCCGGATATTTAGCCTTCATACCGTCCTCCGTTTCCCAAGTGGCCTCTTCGACTCCATGTCGTGACCATTGTACTTTAACCAAATGTATCGGTTTATTCCTTAATTGTTTGATCCGGCTCTCAAGTATCTTGATTGGTCTCTCTTCGAAGGTGCCATCATTAGCTATCTCGATCTCGTCGAAATCAATGACGTGACTGGGGTCCGGTATATACTTCCGCAGTTGGGATACATGAAATACACTGTGAACATGACTCAGCGATGGCGGTAAGGCCAACCTGTATGCTAAATCCCCAACTCTCTCTAGGATCTCAAATGGTCCGATATATCTTGGACTAAGCTTGCCTCTTCTCCCAAAACGGAAAATCCCTCGTGTAGGAGACACCTTCAATAGTACGTGGTCCCCAACGTCGAACTCTAGAGGGCGACGACGTACATCTGCATAAGACTTATGTCGACTCTGGGCAGTCAACAGTCTCTCTCGAATCACCGCTATCTTCTCTTGAGTCTGAATAACCAAATCCGGTTCCGTCCCGATCAAATCCGAAGAATCATCCCAACACAGGGGTGATCGGCACCTCCTCCCGTACAAAGCTTCAAATGGTGCCATTTTAATAGAAGCATGCCAACTATTATTGTAAGTGAATTCGATCAAGGGCAAGTGAACTTCCCAATCAGTTGACCAATCCAACGCACAAGCTCTAAGCATGTCTTCTACAGTTTGAATAGTCCTTTCGGACTGACCGTCCGTTTGGGGATGATAAGCTGTGCTAAAGTTGAGCTCAGTCCCCAAAGCTTTGTGAACTGCTTTCCAGAAGTGTGACACGAAACGACCATCTCGATCCGAAATAATGGTCTTCGGCGTCCCATGCAATCTAACTATCTCCGCAATAAATACTCGCGCCAATCTTTCGGGTCCCCAAGTATCTTTGATCCCTAGGAAATGAGCTGACTTGGTTAGTCGATCAACTATAACCCAAATCATGTTCATTCCCGCTCTAGTTCTTGGCATACTGGTGATGAAATCCATCGAGATATCCTCCCACTTCCACTCAGGGATCGGAAGCGGCTTTAACATCCCGTGGTCGCGATGCTCAATCTTGACCTGCGACAAGTCAAACACTTGAAACGTGCTACTGCTACGTCCTTCTTCATATTCCCCACCGAAGTTTTGTTTTAGATCCTTATACATTTTATCACGCCCGGGTGAATAGAATAGGGCGCGCTGTGAGCTTCCTTCAGAATAGTCCGTCTCAAATCATCATCGTCGGGAACGCAAAGTCGACTCTGAAATCTCAGAACTCCATCATCTTGTATTACGAATCCTGGGGCTTTTCCTTTCTTTATTTCATCACATAATCGAAGGATCAGAGAATCGTTTAACTGTTTAGACTTGATCCCCTCGACTAGTGATGAAGTCATTTCCATCACATAAAGTTGTCCTTGGATTCCTGGTGCCCATACTTCAATCCCCTCGCGGATCAGTTCCCGCTGAATACTGGTTTGGGATGTAAGTGCTTCCAACACTCGAAAAGAAACGGGTTTTCGGCTCAAGGCATCGGCTACTACATTTGCTTTCCCCGGATGATAGAGAATCTCCAAGTCGTAATCCTTGATCAATTCCAGCCACCTTCTCTGCCTCATGTTTAATTCTCTCTGACTGAAAATGTATTTGAGGCTCTTATGATCTGTAAAGATCTGACAATGAGTGCCGTACAAATAATGTCTCCAAATTTTCAAGGCAAAGACCACAGCTGCTAGCTCCAGATCATGAGTCGGATAATTAACTTCGTACGGTTTCAATTGCCGAGAAGCATAAGCAATTACTTTACCCTTTTGCATCAACACACAACCCAAACCCTGATTCGAAGCGTCGCTGTATACCAAAAATCCGTCAGTTCCTTCTGGCAGCGCTAATATAGGTGCTATCGTCAGTCTCTTCTTAAGTTCGTCAAACCCAGCCTGGCACTTCTCATTCCACGCGAACTTTTGAGTTTTCTGTAATAGCTGGGTGAGCGGACGAGCAATTTTGGAAAATCCCTCTACAAAGCGGCGATAATATCCAGCAAGTCCTAAGAAGCTTCGGACTTCTTTCACGTTCTTAGGAGCTTCCCATCCCAAGATTGCTTCGACTTTCTTCGGGTCCACCTGAACTCCATCGGCTGATATCACATGCCCAAGGAAGGTTACTTCCTTAAGCCAGAACTCGCATTTAGAAAATTTTGCATATAGCTGTTCCTTTCTCAAGATGCTCAAAACCACACGTAAATGATCAGCATGCTCCTCTGCGTCCCTCGAATATATCAAAATGTCGTCAATGAAAACGACCACAAATTTATCCAAGTATTCCAAGAATACCCGATTCATCAATTGCATGAATACCGCAGGAGCATTGGTAAGTCCGAATGGCATCACTACAAATTCATAATGCCCGTACCGGGATCTAAAAGCAGATTTCGGTATGTCCGATTCCTTAATTCTCAATTGGTGGTATCCTGATCGCAAGTCAATCTTCGAGAATACCCTTGCCCCTTGCA